>CAUYRH010039520.1:0-29766 GCA_963574655.1 Perodicticus potto
AAAAGTTAGGTTAATTGGCAGTTTTTTTAAAAAAATTTACCGGGGGTGTGCCAGCTTGGGGTGGCTCCCCTTCCCCCCCCCCCCCCCCCCGCAGCAGATCTACTTAGAGCCTTGTCTCCCGGCTGGTTTCATGTGTGGACAGACCTTTGGTCACTGATTTGGCCTAAGTGCTAAGCCAGGCAGCACCTGCTAAGTGCAAAGCAGAGGTGGAATTGCCTCTGGAGTTTGTGCTTGTTTGCTCTCATGCTGTTCTAAGGGAGCCTTTCTGAGCCCAGCTGCAGGTTGTTATCCCCTGATGTACACCATCTGAGGGCTTTCCTCTACCCACACCCAACACAGGTTTTAAACTTTCAAATCCAATTATTTCCTAATTGGATTTGTGGGCTTCTTCCCCAATTAGTAAATGGGCTGTCATTTTATTCATAGGGCAAGTCCTTGGCTCTTTTCTGAAAGTGGTCATTAAATTTTCATTTCCTCCTCTGGATCGGCACATCAAGGCCGACTCTATGCAGTAAAACACCTGCTTCAGTCATCTGTGGATGAGAGGTCCCTTCCCCCCAAGGAGTGTGCAGCCTCTCACCAGCAGAGCCAGTGGTCACCCTTGAGGTTCGAAAGACATAGAGCAGGGCAGAGAAAAAGGGAGAAGTATTTTACAGATGGCAGTTTATATTGGAAGCCAACACAGTTTGAAAATATTAATCTGTATATCCAGAGTGTTGGGTTGCCAAGGTTTCTTCTCGAAAATTTATTAAGTGGCACCATTTGAAATGTTCCTAGAATCATGATGCTGTGGGGTGCAGATTGTGAGGTGGCAAGACCCTCACAGCCTGGGAGGTGTGTGTGAGGAACGACCCCCACACTGCTTCTCTTCCCTTCCTAAATCAATAATCCTTTCTCCTTCTTCCCTCTGCCAGAAGTCACGTGGCTTCCGTATACTTTCCTGTCTGTTGCCAAAAAGCACATAGCCTTCTCTCCCTAAGTGAATCTTTATCCCATGTACTATTACTGCCCCTCACATTTGTAAGATGAAAATATTCCCACTTGCTTTCCCTGCTCATTTGCAACATTGTTAATATAGTAACCTAGTTCAGGTACTATATAAAACTGTTCACACGGTTCAGTGAGGGCTGCAGCTCTGCCAGACCTCCCGACTCATCACTTTTGTCTCTTGTGTGATCTTTGTCTCTTGTGTATCTTATTTTCTCATTCTCCACCATTCCCACCCTGGTTTGTTTACTCTTCGTGCTGGCTGACGAAAGAATGCCACCTAGGGCACCCGCTAGCCTTGTGTTTTACCATGGGCATTACTGACCGGCACCGTTCCTTGCGCGTGAGGCTGACACAGGCCTGGCAGGACAGCACAGAATGTGCCGAGTGGATGAATGAGGAGGAGTGTGTGCAGAATGAATGGGCGATAGACAGGCCTCAGGCTGCACCCGTGGGCCACGTGGTCCTTCTCAAAATTTACATTATGAGGTCACAGTGGCACAAAACATTGCCAGAAGACAAAGGGCCTAGGGACCTCAGAGTTAATGCTGAACAAGTCACATATCAGGGTTAGCACTGTGACATAGTCCACTGTTTGGATCAACGAGTCAGTGGAGATGCTTTCCACGTGGGAGTTTCCTGTCCCGCTTTACCCTTCCTACATCTGCCCTCGTCACTGTTATTTTGTAAGTGTCTTTAACTCAAAACAACAGGCCAGAGTGGTATATTTTGGGGTGGTATGTTCAGAACACCTTCGCTACCTAATTTTTATATTTTTTAGACAGAGTCTCCCTCCGTTGTCTGGTCCATAGTGTCAGCCTAGGTCGCAGTAATATCAAACTCCTGAGCTCAAGTGATCCTCCTGCTTGAGCCTTCTGAGGAGCCCACCACTATGCCTGGCTAGTTTTTTCATTTTAGTAGAGACAGGGTCTCTTGCTTGGGCTGGTCTTGAACTCTTGAGCTCAAGGGATCCACTGCCTCAGCCTCCCAGAGTGACAGAATTACAGGCCTGAGCCACCCCAGCAGGCCTTCGCTGTCTAAATTAATCCTCATAACAACTGCAGGAGATCACTGTTTCCATTTTACTGATGTTCACACAGGCTCAGAGAGGTCATAAAATGTATCAGTCCCTTACAGCAAGTAAGGGCTCTTTCTTCGTGTGTTTCTCTTTTGCTTCCTCCTGATACCTGGAGACACAAGAGACAGACACGGGGTTTAAGTCTGTGTACGCTGGAAGGGAGGACAGACTCAGGGCATGAAGGAGACCTCCCCGGGGCTGTATAGCACAGTACAGGGTCTGGCCCTGGGGGGACATCCCCCAGTCAGGTCTGTGTACTCTGGCAGGGAGGACAGACTCAGGGCGTGAAGGAGACCTCCCCGGGGCTGTATAGCACATTACGGGGTCCAGCCCTGGGGGGGGCATACCTCAGTCAGGGAGACACATACACCTTGGCAGGTCTGGCACCTGTTTGTCTATGGAATCTGGATCCCATCCTCCTGAGCTTCTCCTTGGTTTGGTTTTCTGAATTTCTTTCTTTCTGTGATCAACCCAAAGTCAAGACCCTGATGGCCCTTGCTCAGACCTTTGCAATGACTTTCTGGTTGCTCTCTCATCCCTGTCTCTCTGGCCCAGCCCAGCCTCTGCTCCGGAGCCTGTCTTTCATCCCCACAACCACATTTTCCAAGTCCAGACTCTGCTGGCAGGTCTTCAGGATCATCTGCTCGGTAGTCCACCCGACACCTTGGGTCCCATCGCCCTCCTCTGCAAGTGACCCTGCTGGCTAATAAGGACGCCTTTCCCCCTGTCTCCAAGACAGACCCAGGCCCATTCAACCCCTGCCTTCCCTTTAATTTTAAAAAACATTTATTTATTTATTTATGAGAGAGGGTCTCACCCTGTCACCCAGGCTGGAATTCAGTGGTGTGTTCACAGCTCATTGCAATCTTGATCTCCTGAGCTCAAGTGACCCTTCTGCATCAATCTCCTGAGTACGTAGGGTTGCAGGTGCATGCTGCCATGCTGGCTAAGTTTTTAATTTTTATTTTTGTAGAGATGGACTCTTGCTCCATATCTACAAAAATCAAAAGGGCAATATAGTCCTGGGCTCAAGTGATGCTCCTGCCTCAGCCTCCTGAAGTGCTGGGATTGTAGGCATGAGCCACCATGCTGGCTTTTTTCATCTTTTTAGAAGCATTGGCTCTTCCTGCTTCATGCCCATAAATGAGGTTAGTTAGGACCATGGCGTCTGGAGTGAAAGAGAGAGTGAGAGCCACATGGCTGGCTGTGCATGGCTTTCTTGAACCTTCAGAATCAAGGGTAAAATGAGAATGGCACTAGCACCTGTAGCATTGGCAAGAGAGCTGTGTGAAGAGTTTCATGCAAAGGGCTTACCACAGGGCTGGCCAGCAGGGAGGCCTCAGGACATGGTCAGTATTATCCTCCACTCCTTCAGGTCCAGTGCCAGACCTGTCTGCTTCGTGCACTTCTCTAGCCACACGGCAGTTGAGTCCTGCTGTGCTGAGGACACACAACGCGGGCCTGAGTCATTCTTTGTGTGGAGAATGGGTCACATGTGTCCCTCAGACTGGCTTGCCCACTTTGAGGATGCAGACTGCGTTCTCTTTCACTCCTTTTGAATGTCCATAGTTGTTAGATAATCTTCTGGTTGGAGCTGGGGGTGATGGGGGATTTTCTTCATCCATACCACGTCCAGATCTTGTGAATCCAGGCTCTGCAAAGCCTGGAGCCTGTTCCCATAAGATTTGGGGTAAGGCTACCTCCTGTAGGCTTCCTGCCATTCGGGCAGATACTCAGAGCTGAACTTGTACCCAGCAGACCTAGGCCTGGGTGCTCAGCCACTCACCTGAGGGCACTTAGCATCACATCATCTTGCTGGGTGACAGGGGACACACAATTATGGTCCCCAGGGCCAGTCAGTCTTTTGCTTTGCAAGCTGGTGGAATCTTAGTTGGCAACATGTTGGAATTAGATAAGAGGGATTTTTTTTTTTTTTTTTTTAATGAAACAGGCATGTGCTTTGCTTAGTGAGGGGAATTTGGGACATAAGCTCAGGAGATTACATGAACTGACTTCTTGACAATATAATTATAGCTTAGTTTTCATTACTAAATATCACTTAGCCAGGCACTGGCCCTACCTTGGTTAGTGCACAGGAACCATAGCTGGCCTCTGCCTTTCAGCAGTAGATGTGAGGCTGCCTTTTATGTACGAGCACCAGAGATGCACATGTGTTGGAGGGTCTGCGTAGACGAAGACTATTCCTGAGAAACTGTGCACAATTGACTTTTATAAATATTTACCTCTGGCTGACATTGTAGTGTCAGAAATGCTGCTTTTCTGACTGACCTTGGAGTGCCCTTGAGTGCTTCCTTTTATAGTTTCCTAAGCAGTTAATCATCTGTAAACTGTGAAGAAAGGCTTTCTGTTTCAGGCAAAAAGTGAATCCTTTTGTAAACCAAAAAAAAAAAAAAAAAAAAACCCAAACCAAATCCCTTCTTAGTGAAGAAGAATCTCCTCTAATAGATGCCTTTGGTGTGCGAGGTTTGCTTTGCTGTACAGAGTCCTTAGTACCTGGAATTAGCTGTCCACATGGTTCCCAGAAGGGCCAACGCCTGGGGTAAAGCAGCCCAGTGGGACAGAAGGGTTGGGTGAATCAAACACCGGTTTTCCTGCGCTCACAAAATCCACTGGGGAGTCCTGTCGTGGTGGTATTACTATCCCCGTTTTGCAGGTGAAGAAAGTGAGGGTCAGAAGAGGGTAAGTATGAGTCTGAGGTTGCAGAGCAGGTGAGGGCAGTCCCAGGACTCAGTCTGAGGCTGCTTCACCCCCAGCCTGGAAGAAAGCCCTGCGTGCTTGCAGCCTTCTGGCCGGCACCCGGGGCTTTGGCCAGGAAACAGCGTTGAAGGCTCTGGAACAGTGGTTCTCAACCTTCCTCATGCCGTGACCCTTTAACACCGTTCCTCGTGTTGTGGTGACCCCCAAGCATAAAATTATTTTCTTTGCTACTTCATAACTGTAATTTTGCTACTGTTACGAATCATCATGTAAATATCTGATATGCAGGATGTCTTGGGCGACCCCTGTGAAAGAGTCGTTCGACCCCCGAAGGGTCTCAACCCACAGGTTGAGAACCGCTGCTCTGGAATTTCAGGCTCCTCGTACTTCTAGCTGTTTGAAGCCATTCTCAGAATCAATCCCCTTTTCTCTCGTCCCCTGGTGAGTGTTCTGGGGTGGTCGCACTGCGGCACGTAGGATGGTTCAGTGTCTCTGTCTGACCTTCCCGGACAGCTGGGGGCCGTGCCACGCTCTCCTTGGCCTTCTCCTCTTCAAGATGAAAGCTATCCTCCAAGACAACAACAGTATTTAGAGCAGCGAACAGCTCAGTTTTCCTGCTTTCACCAGAAACTAGGGTAAAAGTTTTAATGATGAAGTTTTTTTTTCCCCATTTTGTAAATGCTTTAAATACAGTCATAAAAATAAGCTTTCATTTTACAAAAAAATTATTTCTTATTTTATTTATTTCTTTCACCATGTCAGCTGGCCTAGAAAAGACAATGTGTTAAGTATTAAAAGATGCCGAAATGGGAAGAACATGCTCAAAATACTAATTCAACAAAGAATTTCCTTTGGCTTTCTTTCAAGTGGGGAGCCGCCCACACGCATGTGATAATGTGGGTATGTTTTTCAAAATTGGAATTGAGTTTTAACTCGAATATTTTTAGATGTAATTTATCTGGCATCAAACTATTGCATAAAGTGCATGTGATGCAATTTTTAACAATAAACAGCCACAGCTATCCCAGTTCTACCCCGTTCATGGTGCGTGCAGCACCAGCACCTGGGTGTTGGTGAGGCAGTCTTGAAGGAAAGGTTGTCTAATGAAAGCATTCTCAAACACTGAGTCCAAGTCGAATACATTTTCTGAAACTGTAGGACTCCTTCTAAGATTGAACAATTTTGGATTATTTACCTATTACTATGAAACAAATTGTCTCAAAGTTAGTGGTTAAAAACCACCACACACAGTGAAGTGCCTCTCAGGAATTTGCGAGCGTCTTGGTGGGTGGCCCTGATAACGCTCCTGAGGCTGCAGTGAAGACGCCAGCAGGTGCTGCATTAGCTGGGGCTGAAGAGCCACTTCCAGGATGCAGCTATGCTGGGGCAGAAGTGCAGCCTTCCTTGTGACGGAGTTTCTCTGATGTGGCCAGACACCATGTCTTTCCTGCTGTCCTTGTGCTGATTCTCCCACCCACACCTCCCCCCTCCTCCGTTACCCCTCACACCGCAGTTGCCACACATCTTCTTGCTATAAACTAGGCTCAGCCACATGCCTGCTGCTGTCATCATAGAGAAAGTGTGAGGTCATTGAACGAGCCCCTGAAAGCCCTGGCCCAAGCTGTCTGGACACGGGCAGGGGAGGACTCCTGAGACTGCCAGGCAGAGGTCTGGAAATACATCACGTTGCTTCTTGCTTTTCCGTGAACTTACATGGTGAATACAGGAATAAGCTGCCCATTGCTAGAGGGGGTGGGAGATAATGCCATGTCCCCTGCAGCTGTCAGTGAACCTGTGAGGTGGACAGTGGGCGTCTCTGCAAAGCAGCCAATCTAGCAGGGTTAATGAGGTTGTCTCGATCTTGCTCTTTCTTTACTTTTCCATCTACTTCCTGGGCAAAGCTTCCTGATTTGTGGAAGTCTTTTCTTTTCCGTTGAATCATTTCCTTTTTTCTCTGAAGAGCAGGTTTCCATCTGGGCATCTAGTAAGAGGGGAAAGGGAGAACAGTCCCTGGACGGGATGGTTCTGGAAATTAATAGCTCCTCCTTTATATTGTCAATCTCCAGACTTACAGGATACAACTGTTTTTTAACCATCCTGCATAGTTAGTGATTAAGCACCAAGTTTGTTATGACAGAGAAAAAGGTGTGGATTCTGATTTCTGGGGCAAGAATGAAGACTGACTTTGTCAACAAAAGGGAGTTTAAACTCTTCTGTCAAAGGCCTGGCTGTCCTCCCACTCTTCCCATCAATTTACTGTTATTTTCATTGTCGATACATTTCCCTAAACTGCTGTGCAGTCATTTTCCCCATAATTATCTCACAGAACTACATGATATGTTTTTCCTGAGTAAAGGATGACACAACCGAGGCATGGAAACATAAGAATTTACATAAATGGCTTCAAAGGAACTCTTCTCCAGCTCACTGGTGGCCCTCTCTTCCAGCAGCTCGCCCCCCATGGACCCAGGGGACAACCAGACCTCTTATTAGCCTGCTGCACCTCTAGAGCTCAGCCTGTAAGAGAAGAAATCCCCTCTCCTACAAGCCCATTACAAACAGATCACAGAGGTTGAGAGAGGATATATACGATATCTTGGTAGCAATATTCTTTTCTAGAGTTGTTGGGACTGATCTGCTTCCACATTAGGGAATGGCAGCCACCCAAGCCCCAGGAAGATGGTGGGATGAGGTGGTGTGGGGCAGAGTGGCCAGGTAGACAGGTGTATAGGCCGCTTGTTTCCAGTCCAAGATAGGCAAAGATGAATGTCTAAATCATCTTCAGTTCCTTGAAAAGCCACTGGATGTCCAAGAGGCAGCTGTAGAGTGACTTGTCAGGAATTTCATGCCTGTCTCTTTGTCGGCTCGATGTGCCCCTGGGATCCTGCCCCCACCCTGTCCTGACTGCTGTCCGCATTCACCACCCTTGTTATGATTGTCTGTCTCTCCAGTGACGTTGTAATTGGCTCTGATACAAGAAACATGCGTGTGTGTGTGTGTGTTTATTTCTGTATCCTTAGTGTTTAAAATAGAGCTTGGCACCCAGTAGGGACCCAGTGTGTGTAAAACTGCATTGTGAGCCTCTCTCTGACTCAGACCCCTTTGGTCCCCACCTAGTGCCTGGCCCGAGTTGCGCAGGGAGAAAGCCATCCACTGTGAGAGATGGCATGGGGGGGGGGTGATGCTCCTCGTACCCCTCACCTCTCCTTCTGTGTGGACAGCAGGTGTCCACAGAGACCGTTCTGCAGCTCAGAGGTCAAGGAGTAACTTCTCCAGCTGCTGCATCTGCCACAGTGGGCGTTCCAGAATGGACACGGCTCCTTCTCAGAGGTGGGGTTCAGGCCAGGGGGCTACTGGGAGTTCTTCCTCATTCATAAGGTATTATGAAGGGATAGTCACTGTCCCATCCCTTTCCCTGCCCTGGTCTCAGTCCTCCCTACTTCCTGAGACATGCCAACATCGAAGTTTGGGCAACTACTGACCCTACAATGCCTTCTATGTGTTCACGTGAAAGGCAGTTGAGCTTCTCTCACTTTAAATCAAAAGCTAGAAATGAATAAACTTCGTGAGAAGGCCTGTCAAAAGCTAAGATAGGCTGACAGCTCACACTACACAGTTAGCCAAGCTGTGATTGCTAAGGAAAAGTTCTTGAAGGAAATTAAAAGTGCTACTCCAGTGAACATGCAAATGATACAGTGAGATGGGCTTCTTGCTGCCATGGAGAGAGCCTTAGTGGTCTGGGTAGATCCAGCTACTCAGGAAGCTGAGGCAAGAAGATCTCTTGAGCCCAAGAGGTGGAGGTTGCTGTAAACTATGATTCCACAGCACTCCACGTAGGGCAACAGAGTGAGACTCTGTCACAAAAAAAAAAAAAGAAAAACAAAAAAAAAGACTTAATCAGTGCAGCAAACCTCATTGTTGCTTAATTTATTTATTTAGAGACAGGGTCTTGCTCTGTCACCCACATCCAGTGGTGTGATCACCGCTCACTGCAGTCTTGAACTACTGGGCAGTCCTTCCGGCTCAGCCTGCTGAGCAACAGGAATATAGGCAAGCTGTACCACACCCAGCTAATTTAAAAAAATTTTGTAGATACAAGGTCTCACTATGTTGCCCAGACCGATCTTGAACTCCTGTGCTTAAACAATCCTCTTGCTTTAGCCTCCCAATGTGCTAGGATTACAAGAGTGAGCATTTTTTAGCAATTAGGTATGTTTTAATTAAGGTGTTTATACAGGGATTTTTAAGGCATAAAGGTATTGCACACTTTATGATAGACTACAGTATAGTGTAAATACAATTTTTGTATGCCCTGGGGAACCAAAAGATTGTGTGACTTGCTTTCTTGAGATATTCCTTTCCTGTGTGGTCTGAAACCAAACCCACAACATCTCCAAGGCAAGGCTACACCCAGCCATAGGAAGATAAGACTGAACTTCTGTTTAAAGGCAACTCCCAAGTTTTGATTTTTATCTTTGGACTTCACTTTAGTGGTGTCAGAGATCAACCAGACCAGCCCAGGGGACAAGGAGTATGAGCTGCATGCAAATTTATGCTGTGACACGAGCCCCAGAACGAGGGCTTGACAGACCTGGCCTCCTCCCCTCAGGCCATCACTGGCTCTGAAGGCCAAGAGCTCCTGCAGGAAACTGGGCACCAGGGTTCAGAGCCTGCCTTTCCCAGAGGTGCTCACTGTCCCGTGAAGTCAAACATTCCAGGATGGTGGAGACACCCGTCAAAGGGAGTGCATGCAGCACGCGGGGATGATCACAGGGCAACTGACTTGTCCATGCTCATTACAGTCTCTCAGGGAGAGGCCCTGGAAGGATGGCGGGAATCTAGGATCATCTAGTCCAGCAGCCCTCAAATGTAGTGATGCTCCAGGGTCATCTGTGGAGCTTTGAAAGTGTGGATTTCTGAACCCCATCCCAAATCTAACAAGGTAGGGTCTCGAGGGAGGGAGCCTGGTTCTGTGGAGCTGAATGTGGGAGACACACTGTACCGCCAGGCCAGCTCCACGCATTGGGAGTGTGGTGCTAACGGTTCATTACCAGAGCAGGTTGCCCCTGACCAGCTAGATCTCAGTTTCCTCCTCTGTAAAATAGGGGTGATAATGCTTCCCAGGGCCGTGAAGATACTGCTGATCATGTGAAATACCCCGTGTGACACCACCTGAGGCTGCATGTGGCCCTGTCTGTGAGGTGGCACGTGACATGCCGGGCACTGTGTGAGATGCTGAGTGTGCAGACTCAGTTGGTGTCTGTGCCCTGCGTGAGAGCCAGTGCTGTGACTTGCCGCCTGCGCCATGGACAGCGTGGGTGAAGATGCTGTCAGGCAGAGAGGTACCCTGCATGCCATATATTCCTTCCTCAGAGGAAAGTGAGCTGCTGCAACAGGTCTTATCGTGTGAGCCTGCACCCTAGGGGAGAGAATTTGCATGCCAGAGGGGCTTGTGCTCTAGCTGTATCCCTTGAGGAAACTGGCTTCAGATGCCTAGTGTAGACCCCAGCAGGGCTTAGGGTTATCTGATCCTTACCTTCGGATACTACCAACACAAATGGACGGGTTGTTACGACCGAACTGCACAGCTGACTAAGCAGAACCAGAGCTCTATGCCCCGAAGTGGCTGGACAGGGTGGGCAGGTGGGGGTCGTGTGAAGGGCTGAGTGACTGGGTCCCCGTGCTGATTAGACAAGGGCTGGGAGTACAAAGCCCCCTGAACAACAACTGCATTTCCAGAGTGGCAATGGCCCTATTCGAAAGTCTGAGGCAGGAAGCTCCTGGCATGGGGTGAAGGGTAGATTTCCCCGGGCTGTCTGGCTGCCAAGATAATGGCGGGTGAAAAGGGGAGGAAGTGCCATAGCCAGAGTCAGCACATCCCTCCACACACTGAGGGTCTGTCTGCCCTGGTCTTGCTGGTTGAAATACAAAGAAAGCCAGACAGATATGAGCTCTGTCTCAGGGAGTTTAAAATCCTAATGAGTTTAAGTCAAGAAACAAAATCCTATGTGAACATTAGTGGGGGTCCCTAAGCAAGTATCTCCAAGCAGGCATTACCCCTGGGGCAAAGAAATAGCAGGGCACTGGCGCACCCACCTGTCTTTATACTGCTTATTGTCATACCATTTCACAGATTTGAAAACTGAGGCCCAGGAAGGTTAAGTTACCTCTCAAGTATCCACTTCAAATAAGAGGGGGATCCAGGAATCAAGTGCTGGCTGCCTGAAGTCACCACCCCTGAGCAGGGAAGGTGGGCAGGAAGGGGAAGAAGACCACTTGTTGTTGGGCACCAAATGTCTGGGTCCCACTCTGGGGGCAGGGTCCACTAAGACCTGTGGGAACTGGTGGTGACCGACTGAAGAAATATACAGTTAGAAACGATGATAAAGAAAGAGACATGAGACTTAGAGTAGAATTAAAAGTGGGAGCTCATGGGGTCCGTTGCCTGTTGTGGGATTCCGGCAATGGCACTGATGTTTGCTCCACTCTGCTTTTATTGAAGTCTATTTGCCCAGAGGGTAAGATGAGGGAGGGAATAAAGATGCCAGCAGTTTCTGAGGGAGCATAATAGCTCCTATTGTTATTATTATTAACCTTATGGGTAGCTTTGAGAAATCTGAAATCTGAGCCTTGTATTGGAAGAACCTCCTGCTTGAGAGCACACAGATTTCTAGGGAGGTGTTAAACTCCGCTAGTTCCCTGTGGAGTAAAATGCCACCAGCGTTAATGTCCTCTGAGGAATCGGTGGGAGGGAGGAATTTTCCTCCTATCATCACCACAGAGGATCTTCCTCTGTGTTAAGGGTTATAAGCTCTTCTGCCCATATCTCAGGGCTGGAGCTACTCTCTTGATTTCTGCCCCAGGCACATGCAAATCTTCACATGGGTATCTGCTTTGCCTGTTTACTAGGCAGGAGATGACCCAGTTAATGTATCTTTCTAGGTCTTGTCATAGCCTCTTCTATGACCATTTTCCCTCAGAGTGCTCACAGACCCAGCAGGGGTGTTAGTAAGCTGTATCCCCAACAGGCTAGAATTTCAGAAAAGGCAGGAAATGTGCTAGCAGTGGCTAGCTTAAATGTAAACTAGCTGACTTCTCTTTGTTCTGACTCACTTAGCTTACCTTTTAATTTTCTTCTTTTTCTGGGAGTGCTTTCCTTTGCCAAGAATGGGGTCTTCGGTCCCCATTCTCCCTGCAACCACTGAACAGTGGCTCAGCCCTGCTCCATGTTGTGGCCTTCCGTGCCCTTGGGCAGTTCTGAGTCTCATGGGGGAGGCCACTTGAGGCTCACTTCAGGGCTTGATATATGGGCCAAATTGTGTGCCCTGGAATTCACATGTTGATAACCCCCAGTGCTTCAGAATATATTTGGAGATAGGATCTTTAAAGAGGTTATTAAGATGGGCCCTAGTCTCACCAGAGTGAGTCTTTAGGACACAGAGACACATAGAGGTGACACCCATGTGAGGACACAGTGTGGACACAGCCATGTGCAAGGCAAGGAGAAGGCCTCAGAAGAAACCAACCCTACTGATAACTTGAACGTGGACATCAGCCTCTGGAACTGTGAGAAAACAAACGTCATTAAGCTTTGTGTCTACAGCACCTGTCATGGTGGTTCCAGGAGCACATACACAGGTTTCCCCAAAAGGCAGCTGTGTAGGAAGCTTCTCTACCCTCTACCACAGGTGCAGGCTTCACATTGTTCAGGGCTGGCCTTGGAGTGTGACAGGAATTCTGAGATGTGAACAGCCTTTTGGATTGGAACCGTCAGATGAGGCTTATGAGAGACCAGAAAGAGGCTGACCAGGAAGGGTGAGGAAGATTGAGATGCAGGCAGGAGAACCTTCCATGGCAGTGCTGGATCGAGTAAAGGCCCCAGGGAGGCCTGTGACCAGGGTAGGCTGTGAAATGACACTGAGCAGAGAGAGCCCCCAGGAGCCGGGGATCGGGGGTGGGTGGGATGAGGTCTGGGAGGGACACTATTTAGGAGCATAGTGCACATGTCAGGGTTTGTCTTAGATCACCAGCCCCACAAGCACCCTCTGAGATGAGGGTGAGTGATACATGGAGATGCAGCTCCTGAGTGGAACTGGTGTGGCTCTGTTAGAAGCAGGAAGGGGAGAGGGGAGAGTCAACCAAAGGTTTGGATTCCAGCTCTAGCAGTCCCACAGGCAACCCTGGAGTGCAAACCACACCACAGGTTTGTTCCCACACAGGCAAAAGAACCGGATGAATTTCCCCACCAGTAAGTCATTGGCCAAGGGTATGCAGGTGGGGCACAGGTAACTACCCAGTTGCCAAGACCCACAGAATGGGCCACTGCAAGGCAAACACCCCAAAGCTGTGTGAGGGGCTCCAGAATAGCCAAGGGGTCCCTGAAGATCTGGGTAGGGCACTAGAAGTGTCATCTGCAGATACACTGCCAAGTCTGCCCCTTCCTTTTGTGGCTTGTCACAAATCCTAAGGAAGAGCACTAGGATAAGCTCCAGCTCCCACTACTGAAAATGGTATTTATCCTGCCCCTCCTCTGCCACCACTCAGATCCCCTGCCTCCTTGACTTGCCTGGGGCCATGGCAGACCTGTACCCCTGAGGGGTCTGCTCTCCCACCTACAGCGCCCTCGACAGGCTGTGCTGTTGTCACAGTCATAACTAGGCATGAGAGAGTGGAGAGAGGTCCCAGGGGCCACTAAGCACAAGTTCCAAACATGCTCACTGCCTCTTTTGTGTAGTAGTCACCCTATCTCCTCATAATAATCAATCTGTAGAAATGTCACCACACAGATTTCATATAAAGAAAACCAACATTAAATGACCTGGAGATAGCAACATCCTTATAGTATTGAGGAAATGGTAGTCAGTTTAGAGAGGTAAGATTGTTCCTATGGATTTACCATCTTGATCTCAAAAAATTAGCTTTTATTTTCATTGATTTTTCTCTACTACTTTTTGGTTGTTTATTTTATTAATTTCTGATGTAATTTTTATTAGTTCATTTCTCCTTTGTTTTTATTTTTACTTTTTCTAGTGTCCTAAGTTGGAAGCTGATCATGTTATTGACCTTTCTTTTCTTTTTCTCTTTTCTCTCTTTCCTTCCTTCTTTTCTTTTCTTTCTTTTCCTTTCCTTTCCTTTCTTCTTTCTTTCTTTCCCTCCCTCCCTCCCTCCCTTCCTTCCTTTCTTCTTTCTTTCTTTCTTTGTTTTTTGAGACAGAGTCTTAAGCTATCACCCTGGGTAGAGTGCTGTGGTATCATAGCTCACAGGAATCTCAAACTCTTGGGCTCAAGTGAGTGTTGGTGTTTAGTGCTATAATTTCCCTCTAAGCATTGATTTATTGGCATCCCACAAATGTTGAAATGTTGTTTTCATTTTCATTCAATTTTAAGTACTTTCTAATTACCTGTTTATTTTCTTCTTTGATATTTAAAGTATTAAATTCTAAATTTAGTATTCAGAATTATGATTTTTGGTTTCCAAATATTTGGAGATTTTTCAAAGACCTTACTGTTACTGTGTTTAGTTCCATCATGGTAATAGAATATGTTATATATAACTTGAATCCTTTTAAATTTATTTAAGATTGTTTTATGGCCCAGACTGTGGTCTCTCTTGGTAAACATGCTGTGTGTACTAGACAGTGTCTGAATTCTTGTTGAGTGGAGTGTCCTGTAAGGTCAGTCAAGTTGAGTGGGTTGATGGTGTTGTTCAAGTCTGTTATATTCTTATTCTGTCCAATTGTTCTGTTTTGGGGAGAAGAATGCTGAAATCTTTGGATATAATTATGGATTTGTTTATTTTTCCTTGTAGTTCTATAAGATTTTGTAGGTCTATAATTTCTAGTGTGTGTTTTGAAACTCTGATCAGGTGAATAAATGTTTAGGTTTTGTGTGTCCTCCTGATGAAATTGACTCCTTTATCCTTATAAAATGACCTTCTTTATTCTCGGTAATTTTTATGAAACATATTTTGTCTGATATTAATATAACCACTTCAACTTTCTTCCGAATAATATTAGAATGATATATCTTTTTCTGTCTGTTTACTTTTAATCTATTTACATCTTTATGTTTAGACAGTGTACCTGTAAGTGGTATGTAGTTGGGTTTGGCTTTTTTATTCAATCTGGCTACTTCTGCCTTTTAACTGTAGTGTTTAGATCATTTATATTTTAATATGATATTTTTGTATACTTAAATTTAAGTCTATTATTTTGCTATTTTCTATTTGTTTCATATATTCTTTATTTCTTTTTTCTACTGTGATTCCTCTTTGAGCATGTTTTATGATTCCATTTTATCTCCTTTGTTGGCTTATTATCTATAACTTTTCTTTCTTGTTTTAAGATTTACAGCTTGTATCTTTAATTTATCTACTTAAATTACTACAGCATATGTCTTTAAATTATCTACTTAAATTACTACCATAGCCTACTTTCATGTGATATTATGCCATTTATGTGTAGTGTGAAAAAATTGCAATAGTATGTGTCCATTCTCTACCTTCTGGACTTTATGTTATTGTTTTCTTACATGTTATGTTTTACTTATACATATGTTATAAGCGTCACAATACATTGTCATCTTTTGTATTTAGCTGGTTGTGTTTAGCAGTTAACTATCTGCTATGATTTGAGTGTCCTTTCCAAATTCATGTTGAAATCTAACTGCCACTGTGACAGTGTTAATGGGTGGAACTTTCAGAGTTGATGAGGCCATGAGGGTACTGCCTCATGAATGGATTAATGCTATTATTGTGGGAGTGAGTAGTTATCATGGGAGTTTGGTCCCCTTTCTCTCTCTATCTTGGGTGCTCTCTCTTCTGCCATGGAATGACACAGCTGGAAGTCCCCACCTGATGTCAGCTTTCTTGCCTCCAGAACTATGAGCCAAGTAAACTTATGTTCTATAACAGTTACTCCGTCTGTGGTATCATGTTAAAGCATGAGAAGAGGGACTGAGACATTAGCAAGAGTACATGTGTATAGAAAATTTAAATAGTGTGGTCAGTGAAGACATCACTAACAAGGTGTCTTTTGGGTAAAAATCTGAAAGAGGTGAGGGAGTGATCCAGGTGAATATTTGTAGGAAAAATATTCCACATGGAGAGAACAGCAAGTGTAAGGGCTGTAGTAGGTTGGATAATGGCCCCATAGAGATGTCCACATCTTTAAGCTGGATACTATGTCACCTTCATGGTAAAGGGGATGTTGCAGAAGTGATTCAGTTAAGGATATTGCAATAGAAGATTATTTTGGATAATCTGGATAGATTCAGTGTAATCACAAGAGTCTTCATAAGAGGGATGCAAGAGATTGTGTTTGTAAAGGAGTGTGACCCACTATGCTACTACTGAAGGTGGTGGAAGGGGCCATGAGCCACGGAGCACAGGTGACCTCTGGAAGCAGATAAAGGCAAGGAAAGGGATCCACCCTTAGAGCCACTAAAAGAACTCAGCCTCCAGGGCATCTTGGTTTTATCCTCATGAGCATTGTTTTGGATTTCTGACCTCTAGAACCATAGATACATTTGTGTGGTTTGAAGTCACTATGTTGGTCGTAATTTGTTACAGCAGCAATGAGAAATATCCAAGGGATGATGGTGATTGTTTGAGAGGTAGGGGTGCAGACATGTGGGGTTCTTGCAGGCTGTGTGGGGACTGTGACTTCTGCTCAGTATCCAGCTAAGATTAGCTAGTGGCCCCAGGGCCTGCTCCGTGCCTGTTTGTGCTCCCAGCACCCCACTGTCCTCGGTGATCTCACCTACCTCTCTGCTTGCTTCTCGGTGTCCCTCACCTGGTTGTCCTTTGCTGTTGTCTTAGCATTCTGTCCACAGTCCCACCTGCTGAATCTTCAGGGCAGCCACCTCCCCTCACCCTCACTGTCTGGCAGAAATGGCCATGTCCTCTGTTGTCTTTTTCTCGACCCCATTGAACTTAACTCTGTTGCCTTTTGTGTGTCATTCTCTTCTGTATTTTCTGATCCATCTTAAGTATGCTTTAGGTGACTAAAACATTTATCCAGAGTAAATTTTGCATTTGACCACAAAAAAAAAAAAAATTTAGGTAACAGCAAAAGCTTACTAGCTTTAGGTTCTGGTTAATGTGATACATGAACATTAAGTCACATATGGGCAATCCCCAAGTCACAAACATCCAAATGACGTACAACTCGCTCTTATGAATGGAGGCTATTACAGTAATAGGTAAATGCAACTGTTTCCAACTTACATACAAATTCAACTTAAGAACAAACCTACAGAACTTCTCTCTTTTAAAACCCAGGGACTGCCTGTAATTCTCACAACTCCATGAGGGAGATGTTATTTTCATCCCTTATTACAGATGGGGAAACTGAGATACAGAAAATTTGAGAATTTTTCTCTACATCACACAGTTACTAAGTGACAGAAATGGGATTTGGGGAAGTTCAGCACCAGAGTCCATGCTCTCAACTACTCAATACCGTCCTTTAAAAGGAAACAACTATTATATCACTGCTTAAAATAATTTAATTTTGTTTTGTTATAGTTGTTGTTGACCCTGAGTCCTTAGTGAATGAAGACCATCATCTTCTTCTAATGGAAGAAGTCAGGAAAAGAGAGAAAGAAGGCATTCCATAAACATGGGTCTTGGCCGGACCCTGGAGGCTGTGCAAGTCATCTGGCTCCACAGGGTCTGTGTCATGAAGTGGAGCACATGGAAGTTGGATTCCATGTGAGGGGATCAATATCGCCACCTCTCTTTACTTGAATGCTGGGTCCCCTAGCTAGCAGTTGTCAATCATCTGAAAGATGCATTTCAAAGGTTTGGTTTTGTTTTTAGTTCTTTGAAAGTCACAGACTTAGACCCCTTCTCACTAGTGAGAATGGTGTGTGCTGTTAGGGACTGAATTGTGTCTCTTCAAGAATGACATGAGTCCTGAGGTGTCTGAATCCTCAGGACTTCAGAATATCACCTTATCTATAGGCAGCGTCTTAACAGAGATAATCAAGTTAAAATGAAGTCAGTAAAGTGGGTGGTAATGCAACCTGACAGGGGTCTACAGAAAAAGGGGAAATTGGGACACATAGACACCCACACAAAGAGAAGGAAGAAATTGGGTTAGGCAAAGAGAGAGGCTTTGGACAGATCTTCCCTTTTAGTCCCCTGGAGGATCCAACCCTGCTGTCACCTTGGTCTTGGACTTCTGGCCTCCAAAATGTATGAGACAACACATCTCTGTTGTCCAAGCCTCCCTGTTACAGCAGCCCCAGAAATCTAACGCACGTGCAGATGCATCTTAACTGTCTTCCCACTTTCTTATTCTCTTCTCTCATCTCTCTTGTTTTCATTTCCCCTGTTTCCCACACATTGTTTCTGACTTTTGCAATCGCTCTTCACATCTGTCTTCCTTCTGGGCAAAGTTTCCAATTCTTGATTTCATTTGGGATTATCAGCTTCAGGTAGATATAAGACCCAGGGAGAATCTCATCTTGGGGACAGATAACTAATTCTTCAGTTCAGTTAACTTATTGCTTGACGTTAAAGAAACAGAACAAGAGCAGATGCTAATACACCACTGGGGCAGGATATTCTTTGAAGTATAGATAAAACAAGATGGGAAGACACAGGAGGCTCAGCCCTCTTGGTTTGCTGAGCTGCCGTGGCCTTGAAAGGTGTTGGCTAGACACTTTGCTCCTCCTCACAATGTATTGGGGCACCACGTACCTCTCCTGCAGGCCCACTGAGGCAGAAAGGGTGAGGCAGAGCCTCTGCCTGTGACCCCATCTGCTCCTAAGCTCCCACCCCCACGGGTTCCCCAGAGAGGAGCGAGAGGGTCACAACAGGGCCTCAGAGTCAGCTTGCTGGGTCCAAGCCTGGTTCCTCCAATCACTAGCTGTGGGATTTGTTTTTTAATCTTAGTTTCCTACACCTCTGAAATGGGGCTAACAATTGACCTCATGAGAAGGTTCTGGGTATTAACTGAGATGAGATACATAAGATGCTTTGAGCATGGCCCGGAAGATGGTAACTGCCAAAAGAAAACCACTTGACCAGTTATTCTCCCAAGCACTGACCTGGGAGGGACTCATTTCCCACTGACTCTCCACGACAGGAAGGCGAGTGGTCAGCAGTGAGCACCAAGAGGGGAGAAGAGAGGGAGGAGGGGATGGCAGAACCGACTGCTGCCCGCAGGAGCAGGGCATGCTTCAGTCGTCGTTACCTCCTGGCAGAGGCATCTTTTGAATATGAGTGGTCAAGGTTCTGTGAAAACAGCTGCTCATGACCAAGAGCTTGCTCTGCAAGCCGTGGCTGTGCTCTCTCCCTGCCCCCAGGCTGACAGGCTCACTGCTGGCCTTGGCCGTGGGCAAGCCCGATATCCTTTGAGGTCTTAGAGCAGTGGTTCTCAACCTTCCTAGTGCCTACTAAAGCCACGACCCTTTAATACAGTTCCTCATGACCCCCAACCATAAAATTATTTTTGTTGCTACTTCATAACTGTAATTTTGCTACTGTTATGAATCGTGATGTAAATATCTGATATGCAGGATGTATTTTCATTGTTACAGAGGGGTCGTAACCCACAGGTTGAGAACTGTTGTCTTAGAGCCTTGCAGTCCTACGAGGAAGGGCCTTGGTGACCTCTACAGACCTGGGTGATATTTATTCCAGCAGTGCTCACTGCTACACAGAATTTTAAAAGCCAGTCACAAAGATGTTGCTGAGAACCTCTTCATCCCTTCTATTTCTCTGACCCTGCTTGCAGCAAGTTCTTTACCATCTAATTTTAGCTTTCTTTTGCAAGGCACAGTGATCTACAATAAGGCTTTCTTTTCTCCCTGGGACATATCTGTGCAGCAAATGTGTAATTGGAGCTGCTTTTACCAGCACGTCAGTCAATTGCTCTGGGCAAGCCAGGAGGAAGGGCTATGTGGGTATTTAGAAGGCTCAGAGTGCGTGCAGGCAATCAGCACCATCTCTGAGTTCAGGAACAGAGTACTGGGTATGCATTTTGTGGTTCTCTCCGTCCCTCCTGGGGAAGGTAGAGCTGTTGCTGGGTGGGCAGCCTTAAATTTTGACTTGAGAGGAGGTGGTGTCAGCCCTGCTACTCAGAGCAGATCTTCACACTGAATGGGCAGTGGAAACCTAACAGTGAGTGTTCTCATAACATCATCTGTAACCTTCCCTGCTCCCACCCATCTGACCAGCCACAGGCTATGATGTCTTTGGACACCCTGCATTCCAGGTGAGAGCTGTGTTGCTTCTCTTCCCAACCTGAGGTCTCATCTGCTGCTCAGGACTCCAGCCTCACATGTGGTGTCAGGGCCACGGTCTCCCTCAGTGTGGCAGAGCCTAAGCTCTCTTCACCAGGTTTTCTGTGATTCATGTTAAATAGCAGCAACAAACATCTCCCAAGCTCCTGTTGCGTGTCAGACATTGCTTGCTTGTTACGCAGATGAGTCAGACTTGGACGCTGTCCCCATGGTGCCCCCATTCTAAACTGGGAGAGGGATGGTTCCAATGCAGGATAGTAAGGGAAAAGGTGAGAACAGCACACTTTAGGAGTTTCCAGTAGGACCCTAACCTAGATGGGGAGCAGCAGGATAAGCTGGGGAAGTGGAGCTCTTCCGCTCCATTCATGGGCCAGGGCCCTGAATTTACATCTTGTCCAGAGGCTACACCATGGGCCCTGTGTCTGATGTGGAGAGCAGAGCCTGCTCCTGGTCGACGGCCCATGTGGACCTCAGACACACTGCTGCTGTCCTTCAGAGCGCACTGCCTGAGGGCTGCTGGTGCCTCTGCTGCCCACACTTGGGGGCAGCCCACGGGGTACCTTGGTTCTGTATTTTCCAGGCTCTTCCTTAAGAGCCTGACTGAGGCCCTCCTGACCAAGCCCATTTAAAGGAAGGCAGAATATTTTGTAAATTGTCACCTCCATTCTCACTCTACAAAAAGAGTTCTATGTGGTTCCTGGTAATACTAGTTTCTGTAATGCGTATTATGTTTATTTTGGTCACTCAGTTTGATGGTAATGATGTTGTTTTGGTATTGTTCTGCTCTTGACCTCCAGTGGGCTGGCATTTGGGTATCTTGTATATGCTTCCAAGTGCCACACCTGAGAGGCTCAGGGAGGAAAGAGTTGGGTGGCCGAGGGGCTCAAGAATGATCAGCCTGCCTGCTGAAGGAGTGTGGTGCTCCAGCACCCTGACTACAGGGGCCAGGTATCTTGTGAGAAC
Source organism: Perodicticus potto (assembly GCA_963574655.1). Taxonomy (NCBI): domain Eukaryota; kingdom Metazoa; phylum Chordata; class Mammalia; order Primates; family Lorisidae; genus Perodicticus; species Perodicticus potto. The sequence goes on from CAUYRH010039520.1 coordinate 20,998, forward strand.
ATAGGGATGTATGTTTGCATGCACTTGCATCAGGTTAGGAGGATACAAATGAGAATATCTAATTTCAGAAAACATATCTTTTTCTTTCATAAGAAAGAAAGATAGCCCAAAGGCTCTATTCTTTCTTTACTTAAAATCCCTCACCAAACTGAGACTTGACCTGTCCAGCCCTCTTGTAAATTGAATCTGGCTTTCCTGGTAGTACTTTTTCTACTTGTAAACTCCGTCTCTGCAATAGGTATCCAAGGCCTTGAGGCCAAGGCTCTGTCCTGCTTCCTTTTATCACCCTTCCCACACCCCAGCCACCCCTTTCCTAGCTTCCCTAGAACTTTGCAGACTCACATGAGCCTGGCTCATTAGGTATGGACTATGGATGCCATTTGTTTTTTCATCCAAATTTTTTTTAAAGTGAGTTATATTTTCAGTTTGAACCATCTTTTAGGTAGGCAGGTTTTGAAGCTTATATGAACTATCCTGGGGGGCACAAGTGTTTCTCCTTCTTGTTTTAATATTCAAGTGTGCTTTTAGAATTTTCTAGAAAGCAAGTTAGGAGGAGACCCTGGGGACCTGCCACCCCCTGGGAATTGTAAATTGTGAAACGTGTGTACAGAGTAAGAATGCTGGCAGGACAGAGTGGGTTGGAGTGTGGGGAACAGGCTATTTTCACCTTCCATGCTGCTCTGGCAAGAAGGGCAACCGATGCCAGGCTGAACCCCTTCTCCGGACAGAAAATGGTCTCGCTTGGCTGTCAGGAAGTGGGAATGTAAGCACTTTAAGAATCTGACTTAGCTGGGACTCAGCAAACTGACCTCTCCTTCCCTTTCTGTCTCCACCACTGCACCTCCCAGTGTGATCATCCACCACCTGACCTATGTTTCTAGTGACTCTAATACCAGCTGGTGTCCTGTAATTCCATCTTGGCACTGGCCATCGAGAGTTAGAGAGTTCCTTGGGTTAAAGAGCATGGTTGACTGCAAGACTGTCCCCACTCCTGACTGACCAGCCCCAAATCTGTGCATTCCTATGATCCTTTTTGGGTTCAATAATTCATTAGTGTGACTCAAAGAACTAGGAAAGTGCTAAAGTCTTAATTACAACTTTATTATAAAATGTGTGATGAAGATACAGCCAAATGAAGAGGTACATAGGGCTGAGGGCTGAGTGGGTCCCAGATGCAGAACCTTCGTGTCCTTTCCCAATGGAATGAGGACCTCTTATCCTCTGGGCACATCTGTGTGTTCACCACCCAAAAAGCTCTACTAAGCCTGAGTGTCAAGAGTTTTTATTAGGGTTTCATTACATGGGCGCGATTGAGCAAAACTTTGGGCATGTGATTGGACTCTATGTCCAGGCCCACTCTTCTCCCTGGAAGTTGGGAAGTTGGGCTGATATTTCATGACTCAAAGTCCCAACCTTCCAGTCGGGGTTGGTCTTTCTAGTATTACCAGCCCCTGGAGTGAAGTGATGTCAGAACCACCATTTAATTAGCATAAACTTGGGTTTGAGCCAATATAGGACCTCATGAATAACAAAGGCTTGTATTACCTCTGGAATTCCAAGAATTTAGAGTTTCCCTCCCAGGAACCAGGAATAAAGGCCAGCCAAATTTTTTATTACAGGCCACTACCTCTTAGCCTTTCTGTTTTATTTTTCAGACTCTGATTCATGCATTAGCTTGGGAGAGTTATAATATTCTTTTTAAAAATTAAAAAAAATTTTCTTTTTTTTTTTGTAGATCCAGGGTATCACTATGTTGCCCAGGCTGGTCTCAAGCTCCTGGGCTCAAATGATCCTCCTGTCTTGGCCTTCCAAGGTGCTGAGGTTAGAGATCTGAGCCACTGTACCCAACCCATCATGACACTCTTTAAAAATAAAGAAGTAACCATAGCTGTTCCTTATCTTCTGCATCACTCAGAGCAGAAAGCTCTCAGAGTGCAGTGGCTTGACCAAAACGAAGCATTTTTGTTCACTGGTGGTCCGTGCCCCTCTCAGGTTGGAGCTACTCTGGCTCCCAGGTTCCTCATGCAGCAGCCTCAACAGCAACCGGGTTAGGCAGCGTCACAGAGGGAAGAAGGATCACGGCAACACAGGCTCTCGACGCTCTGCCCTAAACAACAGATATCGCTTCTAATCTCATCTCCGAGGAGGGCTTTTGCTGAGGGATAGCTATGCCCTGACCTGAGGCTTGGAAAGATTACTGGCTTTAGTGGTCACTACAGGTTGGACAGGAGAGAGACAGGGCTTAGGGAGATCAGAAAGAAGCTGCGATTATTGCTTCAATTATTGTCTAGATGAGAAAGAACCAAGGCAGAGACATGAGTGAAGGAGAGCAGGGTGTGAGAGGCAGAGCTCAGGTAGACTCGATGTTATCTGAGAGCAATTACCTGAGGTGGGGCGAAGTCGCCCCTGGAAGGGGCGACTCTGAGGTTCCTGAGGGGACTGGCTTGGGTAATGGCAGGGCTGCACCCAGGATGTAGGAGGGACAAATGGAGCATTCTTTGCTCTTGCACTGCAGGACGCTGCTGCTGGCAACTTACACTTCTTGGGTCCCCATTCCAGCTACAGAGAAAGATAAGGTTTCTTCTTTTCCCAAACAACTAGCTGTGAATAAGCAGGTGGCCCCCTTACTCCGAAGGGCCGGTGTTAAGTGAGAACCAGGAGGGCTCTGAGCAGGCGGGACTGTGTTGTGTAACTGCCTCCAGTGCACTGTTGTTTTCCTCCCTGGTTTATTTTTCCCTGATGGAAATGATTTGTGTGCCACACTGGGCAGGCGATCATATTTAAATGTTTCTTGAGTTTGATCTCCCTATGGGGCATTAATTAACACTCCTGCTAACGTGCAGTGTAGTGGTAAACAGATTTAATTAACTCTAAGTACTTGAGCCTCCGCCCCTGTGGGCAGTGGTGGTCTAAGGCGTGGGGACCTGCTGCTTTCCAGTCTGGTCAAGGCCAAAATTATCACATTTTGTACTTAAACAACTCCAAGGAGTTTGACAATGGAAGAAGCCAAGGGTAGAAGTGAGGAGGCTGTGAGCCAGGCGTTTCTAACTTATTTCTGCTTTTGCCAGGATCCTGGGCAAACAGTGACATGTTCTGAAGATTTACTGAGTGTTTGTTCAAGGGCAGTGATTGGGTGGGGTGGGGCTTGCTTCTGCTGGGATATGGAAGTTTATAGAGAGAGCCTCAGGGGTTATGGATGCCAAGCCTCCTTTCTGAGGGAACGAGACGCGTGGAGGTGAGCGGGACCACAAGCACTTTTGAAGGAGCCTTCATAACCTCCTCTGCCCCTTGCCCACCAAAGTGGGTTTTGTCCTTGCTCCTGGGCTGTTGTCCTTTGGAGTCAGGGCAAGGGGGAGAGAAGGAGGACTGGAGAATTGAAGGCGGGTGTGGCTGGGTGCACAGCAGCAGAGCTGGAGACGTCCTTGCTGGGACAGTCAGGAGCAGACAGAAAGTCAAGGGGACGGGATGGGAGTGAGGGGCCCGTGTGGGCTGTGGCTGTGAGGACGCCAGGCCGTGCTGGGAGCAGAGAAGGAGGGCGCTTGTGGAGGGTCAGAGAGAGAGACAGGGAGAGCGGCTTGAGGAAAAGTTCCTCCAGCATTCAACCCCACCCTCTGGTGCGCCTTGAGAATCCACGTAGTAAGGGAACTTATTTTCCTTGGCATTTCCCGCGCAGAGCTCTTCCTGGGAGTGGGCGGGTTTCAGAGCCTCCCCGGAACCTGAGCTGCTCTGCAGAGTGGAGCCTGCACAGAGGATGCTGGAGGGAAGGTCACCGCCTCAGGCCTCAGTTTACCCACTGGTAACACTGCAGTGCCCTACCCTTTCTCTCCTGTCTTTATGCCCCAGACACTAGTTTTCTCTTTGGGCTGAAGGCACCTCAAGGCAGGTCTACGTCTTCGGCCCCTTGTCCCTCCTCGTCCCTGGTGTGTGCAGGAGCAGGTGTTCTCCCTGTGAAGCGGTACGGTGGCACCATGGCTAATGTGACCCCTTCGTCGTTAGGGCAGGAACCCTTCAGCTGTGTTTCCTCTGAAGTTCTTTTTCTCCTCACACGCTCCATGTCTCACCTAGATGACGAGTCCTCCATGTTGGAAAGCAAGAGTTTCTTTCTTTTTGAAGCAAAGTCTCACTTTGTCACCATTGATAGAGTGCTGTGGCTTCATAGCTCATAGCAACGTCTTGCCTCAGACTCCCGAGTACCTGGGACTACAGGCGTCTGCCACAGCACCTGGCTACTTTTAGAGATAGGGTCTCACTCTTTCTGGGGCTGGTCTCAAACTCCTGAGCTCAAGCGACTCACCTGCCTCGGCGTCCCAGAGTGCTGGGATCATAGGCATGAGCCTAGAAAGCGAGTGTTCCTTACACTCCAGTGCCTCCCCCTGCTCCCCAAGTCCCCTGAGTACAGGGCTCTGCCTTTGCTAAGGTATTGGTGGGTTTGCTTAGTGTCTGCTCTGGCATCCTGCTGGGGAGCTGAGCCTGCACTTCCCAGCCCTCCTGGGGCTCTGGATGTGATGGGTGAGGCACTAGATGATTTTGGATGAAGCTCTTAGGAAAGCCCAACAGTGGTAGCTCTGGCTTCCCCATTTGACTGTGGCTCCTCTGATCATGGTGAGGGCAGGTCCTTTAGCACCCAGCCCTGCGGTCTGGCTTTGGGAGGTGGACCCAGAGGCCCAGGCTGCACTGCATTAGCCCTCCTGATGAGATCTGCCCTTTAGTTACCTGTGGCCTTCCCTTTTTTGCTTCAGATAGACTCAGTGTTCTGCTGGGGAGCCCCGTCTATGCCTGCAAGAGCCCTGGCAGGCTGGGCAGCTGTGAGAAGCCTGCCTTCCCCATCCAGGAAAGGCTTTGTGACGTGATCTTGGCCACCAGCGAGTGTACAGAAGTTTCTGGTGGGGCTTCCAGGGATAGACGTGGCTGGTCATCCCCTTGACCTTTGGCCATGTCCCCTCTGGGATGTGGTCATGATCCCATAGCTTAAGTGCTAATGGGCACCAGTGAGGGGAGGGGTAGAGGCCAAGGGGTCAGAGAGCCCTACGCGCTGGCGCTCACCATGCTGCTCTGCACTGGTGTGGAAGCCTCTCTGAAGGCTGCGTTTCTGTTGCTTCCACAGCCCTGACCCCTCTCCTACCCAAAGCAAGGGAATCTTTTCTCATTCGGTGTTTTATTTTTAGCTATTTGGTTCCATCACAGCCTTTATACTTTCTCTGGTGTTAATTTTTTCAGAACAATTCAAGGGTGGGTCTGAAGCTTGTAGGTTTCGAATTTCCCAAAGTGTTTTGTTTTGTTTTGTTTTGAGACAGGGTTTCCCTGTGTCACCCAGGCTGGAGTGCAGTGGCACCATCATAGCTCACTGCAGCCTCGAACTCCTGGGCTCAAGTGATCCTCCTGCCTCAGCCTCTCAAGTAGCTAGGACTACAGTTGTGGCTACCATGTCTAGCTAATTTGCCTATTTTTGGTAGAAACAGGGACTTGAACTCATGTCCTTAAGCAATCTTCTCATCTTAGCCTGTCAAAGTACTGGGATTATAGGCATCAGCCACTGTACTTAGCTAGGTCTTTTGTTCACTTGAGCAAAAATGTATGTTAAAATGACCGTCTGTGCTTAAATAATTAACTTATCATAGTGGTTAAATGGGGAGGCAGGGGATGAGGGAGAGGAGAAGAGGGAAAAGGCTTTGGGGTCAGACTGAGCAGTTTTGAATCTGGGCTTCTTCACTTAACCAGCTCTGTGATCTTGAGGGAGTAACTAAACCTTTCTGTGCATCAGTTTCCTCAGCTATGTATTAATAATAGCAACAGTACCAGCTCATAACCACCCAGGGTGGTTCAAATAAGGTAATGCGTGTGCAAATGGGAATAGTTCATGATACTCAGTAAGAGCTTAATTTGACCAACACAAACTGGCCAATCTAGAGCTGGCTGTAGAGCAGGGAAGTCTATACAAAGGGCTTAATAAGCCAATAGAGGGAAAGAGGAGATCTGAATAGTTCCGGGGTAGATCAGGAATGTGAGAAGGAGGTTCATTCAGAGACAGGTGGGCAGGATGAACGGCCAGCTCTGTTAGCCTCTCTCCCCTCTCTGGAGCCCTCTGCCTGCTGATGGACGGCGCAGTCCCCTCGCTGTACACAGACTTCACAGACAGGCTGGCGGCGGGCCTGTCTGGGTCGGTGTTACGTCTGTTAAACACAAAAAGATACTTGTTGGGATAAAAAAATTCTGGGTCCTTAATAGAGGCTCATCATCAGACTGGAAACTATCCGGTGTGCCCCAAATTCAGTGTAAATTGTTCTCCTTGGCCCATCAGAAAAAAAAAGACAATTTCACTTTATATAGACCCCCCCAACTCCTTACATTCTGGGGGCGATGTCATCATAGTGATTTTCATAGTGAATTATATTAGCCCCCAGAATAGAAGAGGCTGAGGGGACTTCCTCAGTTTTGTGCAGCGGACCACACAGAACAGAAAGATGAAGTGGTTTGGGGTGGGGGAGAAAGGGTCCCCTGTCCCTCCCAGTCTGTCCTGCAGTCACTCTGTCTGCTTCTGCTGTGTGCATTCTCCTTTCAAATTTGATCTCTAGATCGAGAAATTTTTATTTGTCTGATTAAACCTAATCCGTCTCTTATGCCAACCATCTGTACCCATTACACAAAGATGTGTGTGTAGAGGGAAGTTAAAGAATGCTTTCTTAAAACATTGAATTGGAGGCTTCTCTAATGGTTCAGAAGTTGCTGTAGGGTTCACTGAGGAGAATCAAGGTTTGTGGATTGGGGTGGATGTCAGAGCTGGATGTTCCTGTGCAAGGCTGTGTGACCGCAGCAGTGGGGTCTTCTTCATAGTACACTTGGGTGTGGGCTTGGGCGGATGCTCCACCCCCCACCTTGCCACCAGCCGTTTCCTCTGTGGTTCACTGCCTGTCATCTCTCAGAATGCTGGTGCTGCTCAAGTCTGTTTTGATTGGGGTTGTCAGCCCACAAGTTACAAATGTGTATATCTAATCAAAACTTGCTCTGTGGTGCTCGTGACTATAATCCCAGGGAGGCTGAGGTGGGAGAATCACTTGAGGCCTGGAGTTTGAGACCAACCCAGGCAACAAAGCAAGACCCCACGTCTATGAAAAATTAAGAAAAACTAGCCAGGTGTGATGTTACATGCCTGTGGTTGCAGGTACTCAGGAGGCTGAGGCAGGAGGATCACCTAAGCCCAGGAGGTCAAGGCTGCAGTGAGCTATGATGACGCCAGTACACTCCTGCCTGGGCGACCAAGTGAGATCTTGTTTCAAACAGACAGACAAAACCTTACTCTGCTCCCATTTTGAAAGCTTCTAAACTCTGGTATCCGCCATTAAGAATTATAACTATAAGAATTTACAATTAGAAGAACTGTATTCAATAGTACAGTGGGAAATTATAGTTAATAATAATTTAGTGTATATTTCAAAATAGCTTGAAGAGAAGACTTGTAATGTTCCCAACACAAAGAAAAGATAAATATTTGAGATTATGAATAGCCCAATTACCCTGATTTTAGTATTTTTTTTTTTTTTTCCCGAGACAGAGCCTCAAGCTGTCACCCTGGGTAGAGTGCCGTGGTGTTACAGCTCACAGCAACCTCCAGTTCCTGGGCTCAAGCCAGTCTCCTGCCTCCGCCTCCCAAATAGCTGGGACTATAGTAGCCCGCCACAATGCCTGGCCATTCTTTGGTTGCAGCCATCATTGTTGTTTGGCGGCCCGGGCTGGATTCGAACCCACCAGCTCAGGTGTACGTGGCTGGCACCTTAGCCTGTTAAGCCACAGGTGCCAAGCCCTGATTTTAGTATTATTCATTGTATACAGGTATCAAAATATCACCCGAACCCCTACATATGTGTAACTATTATATTTCAATCCATTAAAAAATTCTAGTAAAAATTAGGTTTATTGGAATTAGCTTCGAAAGGATTTTTACCTTTGTTGTCTGACTGAGGGTGCTTAGTCACAATATAGCCTAGGTTTGAATTCCTTTCCCCACGTACATTCTTCATTTGAAATGCTTTATCTCAGTTCCATCAGCACCACCTTTGCCCCGTCTTCCGCGGGCTGGTCTTACGTTTGCCACGGCCACCATCTGTCCTTTGCACCTTTGGTAGTGGAGGGTATTAGGATGTGGGCTAGTGGACTCGGGTTCTGAGAAAGAGTTTTTTAGACAAAGATTAGGTAGAAAGAAGAAATGTATTTTACCCTTTTGTGGAAAAAGGCTGACACATCAAAGAGATGGAGATAGTGACTGTGCAAAGAACCAGGAACACAGGCTTTTTACTTAGCGGGTGAAGGTTTGTGGCTGTCGCCAGATCCACAGGGTGCTGTGACGCTGCTCTGAAGGCAGGTGTCAGAGTCCAGAGTTGGCTGCCCTGCCTTTCCTTAGAGATGGGCTTGGAGATGTGACCCTGTTCTCAAGATAGAGTTTTGGGTAGGGCTCCTGCTGTTTGCTCAGGGACTCTGTAAAAAACAGATTCTCATGGTTCAGCGCCTGTGGCTCAACGGTCTAAGGCGCCAGCCACATACACCTGAGCTGGTGGGTTCGAATCCAGCCCAGGCCCACCAAACAACAATGACAGCAACCAAAAAATGGCCGGGCACTGTGACCGGTGCCTATAGTCCCAGCTACTTGGGAGGCAGAGGCAAGAGACTCGCTTGAGCCCAGGAATTGGAGGTTGCTGTGAGCTGTGATGCCACAGCACTCTATCCAGGGTGACAGCTTGAGGCTCTGTCTCAAACAAACAAACAAATAAAAACAGA
>CAUYRH010039521.1:0-19428 GCA_963574655.1 Perodicticus potto
GGCGTTGTGGCCGACGCCTGTAGTCCCAGCTACTTGGGAGGCAGAGGCAGGCGAATCTTGAGCCCAGGAGTTGGAGATTGCTGTGAGCTGTGATGCCACAGCACTCTACCCAGGGTGACAGCTTGAGGCTCTGTCTCAAAAAAAAAAGAAGATTTAAGATTCTGCTACTTGTGTTTACAGTGTTAAATACTGCACACAAAGGTTTGGTTTTGTTTTAAACCATAACTAACTTGAATTTGTAGTTCATTGTACTAAATTGTCAAGAGTTGGTCAGATATACAAATTAGCAGGTATTTACTGTGAACTCTTTATTGGTGGATCATTAGATTGAAGCATAGAAACAAAGATAGTCTGTTCCTTTAAGGTTTTTAATGGAATAAGAAATGTGTAAAAATATACAGTACTCTACACCTAATGTCAAAATAAGTCATTTAAAGCACTCTCTTGTAATTGCCTTATATTATACCTTGTAAGTTTGCCATTCAGATTACACAAACATTTTTTAGTTAGGAAAGTTATGTTGTGTAACTTATCAAAATTGGCTTTTGAGTAATATGTCTATAGATATTATAACTGTCTTTGCTTTCATGTGGAGATTCTCTTGATTTCTGTGACAGTGACACTTCAGAGTAATCCTTGTGTATGAAGCTGTGTTTCAGGCTATCGGTGAAACGCATCAAGAAGCTGAGGCTGTTAGAGATCAATTGATTTGCTATATTTATGGACTATAATTAATGTTAGGCTTTGGTTTCTTATGTACCTGAGCTTCAAAATAGTTTAGAACAATGTTTGCCATTTATTTTTAAGTTATCCATAGAGAAACACAAGCGCCAATAGATGAGGCCGAACATAAATATGTATAATGTTTATTGTACTTTTGTACAATATCAAACAAAGTTAATCTGACATGAGATTTTGGGGGAAGATTGTAGATAGTTGAGCTGCAGGGTTTTTAAGCACATAAACCCTCTGCTTTTGGTTTTCAATGACAGTGAATTAGTTTGAGTACATCTTATATCACTATTTCAAAAGTCTTACTGGCAGCTCTGCTGTGAATTCTCATTTCAAACCATTCAGATCATTCGCTTACTAAAAATTAAAACCTGACTGTGTCATTTCTTTATTCCAAAATTACCATCTCTCTCGCATCTAAAAATATTTCTAACTTTGGTTTCATGGGTTTTTTAGACATGTACATACAGTGGATATTTATATTTTTCTGTGGAATGAGTACACAGGTTTCTCATTGTTATTGAGGATTAAATGAGTTAATATGAATAAACCATATAGCCAAGTGTTTGGCATACAGCAAGCACTCAGAAAGTGTTGACTATTATTGTGTGGGTGGGTTTCTCATTCACTAAATTAGAAGTCCCCAGACAAGGGGATATAGTGTATAATGGAGGAATGATTGACCTGCATACATTCGGAGTTAAGCATAGCAGTCCTCCTTTATTCAAGGTTTTGATTTCCACATTTTCAATTACCTGTAGTCAACCATGATCAGAAAATATTAGAAGGAAAATTCCAGAAATAAACAAGTCATGATGTTTAAATGGTGGGCCAGTCTGAGTAGTGATGAAATCTTGTGCTGTCCTACCCCATCCTGCCGGGTGGTGAATCCCTTTGTCCGACCTATCCCTGCTGCCCACCTGCCAGTCGTTTAGTAACCGGCTTGGTTATCTGATGCACTGCAGAGATATTGCAGGGCTTATGTTCAAGTAATTCTTACTTTACTTAAAAACACCTTGACAAGGCAAGAGTTGCGATGCTAGTAATTTGGGTATACCAAAGAGAAGCTGTAAAGTGTTTCTTTTAAGTGACAAGGTGAAAGTTTTTCATTTAATAAGGAATGAAAAAAAATTGTTAAGGCTGCTGAGATCTATGGCAAGACTAAATCTGTGAAATTGTAGAGAAGGAAAAAGAAATTCATACTAGTTTTCCAGTTTCAGGTCTAACTGCAAAAATTATGCCCACAGTGTGTGTGAAGTGCTTAAGATGAAAAAGGCATTAAATTCATGAGTGGAAGACATGAACAGAAACATGTTCTGATGGCAGCAACCGGGTTCAGAAGTAACTGGTTTCAGGCCTCTGATAGAGGTATTAGAACATATCCCACTCAGATAAGGAGTGACCTATTGTAAAAGGATTTTGTATTAAATTGGTGTTGTATTTATGCTACCAGACCACTTTCTCCCCATTCTCTCTTTTTACTTTGTGATAGTGTTGATGGTTCCTTTTACATTACTTACCTTTTTTCAAAAGTCAATGATTCTGCTTGTTTTCTGTGATCCTACACTACCCTCCCTAGCCTGATGTCAAGTTTCTTGGTGTTCTAGTGTTTCTCCTTTTTTCTTTCTCCTCTTTTTCATTCTCTCCCCCTCTGACTTCTCAAGTAAGACTTAAATGTATAACATGGGGATTAAAATTAATGAAATTGTATTGTGTTGTGGATTTTTGTTAAATAAGTAGATTTTTATCTGTTCTTGTCACAAAAGCAGTAACTATCCAGAGATGATGGATGTTTATCTACTATTTTGTTATGTATATGTGTCCCATAACATCATTTGTAAACCTCAAATATACATAATAAAATTCATTTTAAAAAGAAGTTGCAACCAGGATAAGAGAGTTTTGTTTGAGCCATGTATTATTTCTTTCACCTTAAGAAATGCTCCTCTTAACCTTTCTCTATTTAATTGCTCTTCTCTGCAACAAAAATCCTCTTAAAGAGTTCTCTATGCTCCCTATCCCAGTCTTGAGCTTACTCCAACATGCGTCTCGCTCCTGCACTGCACCAGGTTGCTCTTGTTAGTGTCACTGGTGATGTCTAGGTGTTGATCGTTCTCACTCCACATCATATTTTATGCACCAGTAACTCTGGACACAGTTAATCACTCCCTTCTCCACGATGTGCTTTCTTCACCTGATTTCCGGGACACTGTACACTCTTGGTTCCTTCTACTTCCTCGGCTGTGTCTGCTCAGTCTCTTTTGCTGTATCCTTCTAGTCTTCTCAGTCCTTCATTAAAGGAAGTACTTTAGGGTTCAATTGCCAAGTTCTAAAACGTGCCTGAGGGTACTTAGAAGGTTTTGGTTGAATGAACTTGACTTGGTATTTGGATTTGTAATTCTTAATCTGCAGTCTGAAGTGCTGAATTATTTATCATTTCCATGTATTTTCTTGTTTCTAAGCTTTTGCTTGTGCAGACTCTTCTGCCTGCAGTACCCTTCCTTAACATTTTTACTTTTTCCCTCTCCATTTCTCCTTTAAAATTCATATTAGATACAGGTCAAGGAAGCCTTCCCTAAAACATCAGGCTGGGTTAAGTGCTGCATTTCAAAGGAGCTCCAACTCTGCCTCTGTACTTTATCAGCTTGTATTGTACTTTTCTTTGGGTGTCTCTGTCACCCCAAGAGAATCACTGTATCACTAAAGACCTGGGACTGTGTCTTAATCATCTTTAGAATGTCAAAGTTTGATAAATAGGAAGTAATTGATGAATGTTTTAATGCACTAATAGCATGGCCAAAGACATTTAGTTATGAAGCGTAGCTTTTTGGGCATGGGTAGGGGGATATAGTCTTAGTCTGTTGCCGTGGGTAGAGTGCTGAGGTGTCTTTATTGCTCACAGCAACCTCAAACTCTTGGGCTCAAGTGATCCTCCCTCCTCAGCCTCCTAAGGCATAGTTTTGATTTCAATTTGGGTCTTCTGAGTATAAAAATCAATGCTCTATTTGTTACAACTTGATTCCTAGGAAAAAGGGTAACTGTCTTTAAAATAATAGACACTGTGTCATTTTTATACAATTAGGTGGTAGTTAATGCATTTTTTAGGCTTAGGTAATTTGCTGCTTATTAGTGAAGCTGTCAGTACTGAAGAGAAAGTAAGTTGTGCTTTTTTTGCCAAGACCATTGGCTGAAATCATTGATTAGGGGACGGTTGTAGTCAGCACATTTTTAATGTTGATGAAATTAAGCTCTTCTGGAGAGAAAAGCCCTGTGGAGACTTGTATTGCCAAAAAGAAGAAATAGAATTTCAAGTTGCTCATGAGACATTCATGTTTTTGCTAGATGCCTTTACTACCAGAAGCTTTATTTTAACTTTTGCTTGTGTACCACCTGGAAAACCCAGGGTGTTTACAAGATAATGCAGAGATTTTTCAGATGATGTGGAAATTTGCTCCTAAGATTGGTTTAATGATGGTTAATTTGTTAACATGATCTCTGACACTTTCCACAAAATTTAGGTAAACTAATTTTGTATTTAAAATAATGTTTACTCTGGCTCGACACCTCAGTGCCTCGGGTGCTGGCCACATGCACTGGGGCTGGTGGGTTCAGACCTGGCCCAGGCCTGCCAAACAATGACAACTACAACAAAAAAATAGCCGAGTGTTGTGGCGGGCACCTGTAGTCCCAGCTACTCAGGAGTCTGAGGCAAGAGAATTGCTTAATCCCAGGAGTCTGAGGTTGCTGTGAGCTGTTGAAGCCATGATACTCTACCAAGGGTGACAAAATGAGACTCTTTCTCAAAAAAAAAACAAAACAAAATTATTGATACAGAGTAGAAAAAAATTGATTTCTGTGACAACTGGGGTAATCCACAATGAAACCAAGACAGCACTCCTGAAGGCCTAGGAAACCAATGGGAATTCTTATATATAAATGTAGCAGGAATTGGGGTGAAGCATACTTACCCTGGTGTATTAGCTTTGGGTAATCCCCGCTCGTGAGGGAAACCATTTTCTACTCTCTGGAAAAGTCCATGCTTTCCTTTACTCATTTTCTTCACTTTAAATAAAAACTTTGATTCTGGGTGGTGCCTGCAGCTCAATGGGTAGGGTGCTGGCCACATACACCAAGGCTAGAGGGTTTGAGCCTGGCCCGGGCCAGCTAAACAACAATGACAACTCCAACAAAAATGAAATAGCCAGGCGTTGTGGTGGGCGCCTGTAGTCCCAGCTACTTGTGAGGCTGAGGCAGAGAATCGCTTAAGCCCAAGAGTTTGAGGTTGCTGTGAGCTGTGATGCCATGGAACTCTACCGAGGGCGACATAATAAGACTGTCTCAAAAAAAAAAAAAAAAGTTTAAGTCTAGATAATGAGCCAGGTTTCCTGACTACTCTTTGTGATTGGCATTCTGAATTCAGACCATCTTCTGAATGATATTAATGTTGCAGGCTATAAACAAATGTACTGTATCTTCACTTGCTTTTTAGGACTGACAACAAAGGAAATAGTTTATAGATTCTAAAAAGTCTTTGGAATTAATTAACGGGTTTGAAAAGGATACTTAGGCTAGGGGTTAAATTAAGTAATCAAAAATAACTGGTACTTGGAGGACACTGTGTCCTGAATTTGTGTGTCATTCCAGGGCTTTGCTATCCCTACAGAAGTGACCAAAATGTTTACATAGCAAAGAGTTTAACTTGATCTTTGTGCTAGAGGATGCTATTAGCTTACCTGTTATTTTATCTGAGCAGTGAATGAGAATTTTATTGGGTAAAGAAAGACCTTGCTTAACTGGAACAGAAATCATTGGCTGCTAAGAAATAGATGTAGCCAGTTTTGAAACTTGTTGAAGTCTTGGCAGTATAAATATTGCCCCGCTGAGGCATGTCAATATTTATAATACAATTAGGAAGTTGCTAAGTTCCTGTGTAAGAAATGTGATCCTAGCATCGAACATAGTATGTCAATAAATAAGGAACATGTCCAAACGAACAGCTGCTCAGAGAAAATAGAATTGCATCTGTCTAAACTTTGGGGCACTTAAAAAGTTAAAGTTTAAAAGTTTATGATATTTCTTTGCTAATTGGTAGGGATATGCTTGTATGATTTAGCATGCTAATACAGTTCCATGTATGGCTTTAACTTAAGTGTATTTTAAAAATGACAACATAATTGCTATTTAAAACTTTGTAAATTCATTGTGGTATGATGCTCATCAATAAATTGGATAAAAAAACTTGCCTAATATTGTGTTCAGGAACCAATCCCTCCCCTCATTTTCAACATTGTTTTTAAAGAGAAATTGGCTTAAGTCATGACTTGGACATTAACTTAAGGAACTAAAAGTTTGTGTTCTGAGAACTTCCTAAATAGTAATAGAGAAATTATAAGTTTTTGAAGTTTAGTTGTGAGGAGAAAATCTGACCTAGTTATTTTCATCTGACAACTATGTGTCAGAAGAAAATCCTTGGAGTAAAGAGCAAGTAAAATTGATGTGTTTGGTTGACTATCACAGATTACCACTGTTAATGCCCACATGAATATCACTCTCATTTAACAAAAGAACATTTTGATGCAAAATAGACATTTGAAGCTTGTTTATGAAGTTATTGGAACCACACAATCTTACATCTGTTTTGCAGACTTCAGTAGAATGTTAAACTTAACATTCTTTGAATGTAAGTCACCAAACAATCTTAACAACATAAAACGCGTATTGGGACTGGTTCTCTCTTTGCTTCTCTTTTATGATAGCAGAGATTGATGACTTCTATATAGTAATTAAATAATTTAACTATTTCATAATGTTGTGTTTATATTGTAACGAATGGATGAAAAATGCAATTGAGATTATACATGTGTTTGCTGTCAGAAGCTACATTTGTTTCTATAAATATCTAGATAAGCATGAGAAAACAAACTTGCTTTTAGGCTTGTAAAAGGCTCTTCACCTATTCTTTTCAGATGTATTAATCAAAACTAGAAGAGAAAGTCATACAGTTTTAAAAACTTATATTGATTGGATGTTTTTTTAGAATGTGCTAGTGTTCTCAGGTAAGATGTTGAATTTTGAGGAGAAAACATTGGACTTCTTAGTAACTTTTAAAAACTTGGAAAAATACTTTACTATGCAATGAAGACTTGAACCTTTGTTTTCAATAGACATTTATATTAGGATTTTTTTTCTAGAACTGTTAGGGCCTTTTGCAAAATATTCAGCAGTTGTCTGTTTGAACCACCTATTACGAGTTATTTATCCTGTGATAATAACAATGTTGTCAGTGTTTTCAAAATGTCTTGTGTTTTAGATTTGATAAGACCATCAATATATTAAGGTGATTAGGTAAAACTTTCTGTTAAATATTATGAACTTAATATAATGTTTCTTCATGTGTGGTTGTACTGATGGAATAGACATATACTTTTGAACATTTTTATAAGTACTATGAGATAATTGAGGTTAAGAGAATTAAGTGATTTGATGAAATCCACAAAACTGATGATTAATAATAGTTCATACTAAAATCGATCTGATCCCAGAGCCTGACGCAGGGTGGATTAATCAAAAGGGAATTTCTTGGCTTTGTAGCTACAACATCCATGAACAGGTCTGGATTCTGGTGCAGCTGGAATCAAATCTGACTTGTCCACCACTACATTCTGCTTTCTGCTGTGTTGATTTTGTTCTTAACAATTCCAGGCTCACAACATCCTAACACCAAATTTCATAGAGAAAAATCTACATCCTTTATAATGAAAATAGAAAAATAGAAGTCTTTTTTTTTTTTTTTTTAGTCAGACTTTCAGTCAGCCTGGGTAGAGTGTCATGGCATTCTAGCTCACAGTAACCTCAAACTCGGGCTAAACCAATCTTCTTGTCCCTGACTCCCAAGTAGCTGGGACTATAGGCACCTGCCACTATGCATGGCTAGATTTTCTTTGTTTAATAGAGACAGGGCCTCACTCTTGCTCTGCTGGTCTAGAACTCCTGAGCTCAGGCAGTTCATCTACCTCAGCCTTCCAGGGTGGTAGGATTACAGGTGTGAGCTACCACGCCTGGCCTGAAAATAAAAGTCTTGGTATTGAACCTCATTAGTCGTAGTTGTCCTGACTTGAATCATGTGGTCATCTCTGAATCAATCATTGGAGATTAGAATGTAGTGTTTAGTTTGGGTCTGACTCTGGGGCCAGAGTCAGACTGATCAAAGCCTCTGGACTGAATAGCAGAGATGGGAGTTATTAGAAGCTTTGTTACTAGAAGCAGGGGAAGTCTGTGTCAGATGGCAAAGTCAACAAACTCTCTTTAAATGTTGGGTGAATGAACACTTTTAACCTGAAATGGTGTGGGCAGTGGGCCATAACATTGATAGCACTCTCTGACTAATGTTTCACGATAGCTGATGATGGTAAATCCTGTATTTGGCATCTTGGGTGTGTGTTTTTAAGAAAATAAAAAGGAACTGTGTAAGCTAGAGTCATTCAAATTAGTACAAATTAAATGAAATTGGACATTAGAATTAGGCCCACTTATTGATTATGTGCAAGTGACTGAAAAATGTATTTGATTCATATTGATTAGTTAAAAAATCGAAGATTGTGTGATTTTAATGATCTTGCCCAACATGGGCAATTTTAGAAAACATCTGCACTCTTATTATTTTTGTTTCTTTATAATTATTACATGTAATAATTGAATATACATACGAAGTAGTTCATATGTTGACTATTTTGTAATATTAGTTTTTACATGTCTTGGTTTTAAGAGCAACCTGTTAAACTTCACTCTTCTTATTAAAATATAAACAGTAAATATTGAAATTATTTTCAGTTGAATATAAAATATATTTCATCTTAGTATCTTGGATAATAATGTGCCATAGCAAAATTTACCAATGCACTATTACATCAGTGTTCTTGGTATAATGCTTATACATAGGAATATTTACTAAAAAGCTAATACTGAATTCTATGTATTTTTTAGATAGGCTTCTAACTTTTGAAGCATTACATTATATAATATTTAAGAATAAAATTTTAGGTGGGGCATGGTGGCTTATGCCTCTAATCCTAGTACTCTGAGAGGCTGAGGCGGGTAGATCGCCTGAGTTTAGGAGTTTAAGACCAGCCTGAGCAAGAGTGAGAACCCGTCTCTAAAAAGTAGCTGGACATTGTGGCAGGCACCTGTAGTCCCAGCTACTTGGGAGGGTGAGGCAAGAGGAGGCACTATACGGGGGGACAAAGCGAGACTGTCCCCTAACAAAAAAAGAATAAATTTTTAGTAGATTCCTCCTCCTCCTCCCCCTCCCCTCCCCCCTCCCCCTCCCCCTCCCCTCCCCCCCCTCCTCCTCCTCCTTCTTCTTTTTTTAACAAATACACTCTCTAATGAATATAATCAGCCTGAAGGTCATTTCGTTTATATACTACTTAGTCTTCACTCTTCTTTTCTAAATTACTATGAAACAAATCCCAGACATCATAATTTAATCTGTAAATGTTGTAATATATTTCTCTAGAAAGTAAGGACACTTTAAAAAACATAGCCACAATTCTAGTAATATACCTTTAAAAATTAATAGTAATTCCTTAATAACATCAAATAATGTCTTTATAGTTCTTAAATTACATGATAAATTTTAAGTTTGTGGATTGGTTTTAATTTTAATTTAATTGCAATTCTTTATAGCTTTTAAGTGTCTCCAAACCTGTATATTCCAAACTCCCAATCTCTTTTATATGTAAACTTAAAACTTGGGGAAACTGGGTCTATTGTCCCCTAGAGTGTCCTGCAATCTAGATTTTAAAGATTACATCCTTTTAGTATCATTTCACATGTTCCTCCATCCCTTATACTTTCTATATTAGTTAGATCCAGTGCTTTATTGCACCAGTGTTCTTGGTATAATGTTATTAGACAGGATATTTCACTACTATGGGGTGGCCAGTCATCCTGGTTTTCCTGAGATTGGGAGATTTCCTAGGACCTGGAAATTCCAGTTTTAAAACTAGGAAAATCTCAGGAAAACTTAGACAGGTGGTTACCTTAGTTTCATTTTCAAAATTGCTGGGATTGAATTCTGACAAGGTTTGATTAGATTCATGTTGGTTTTTATTCTGTTTTTTAGCATGAGTATATGGAGAGAATTTATGGCTTTTACCAAGGAAACATATTTAAGCTATTGGGTTATGAGTTCTTTTCTATTTATACTACAAAATGCAGAAAATGTGACTTTAAAAAAATTTTTTTTTATTTTGTTTTATTGAATCATAGCTGTGTACATTAATGCAACCATGGGGTACAATGGGCTACTTTCATATACAATCTGAAATATTTTCATCAAACTGGTTAACATAGCCTTCATGGCATTTTCTTAGTTATTGCGTTAAGACCTTTATTCTGCATTTAGTAAGTTTCACCTGTACCCTTCTAAGAGTAAATTTGACTTTAAGACAGAATTTGTATCAGGAAAGAAAAGAAGTCAGAATGTTGAAAATAACTTAGACTTAGAAAATGTGCCTGGGAAGTAAATATGTAATTATATCTTCAATTAGCTATAGAAGTCCTCCTGTGCTGTTTATAACTGCTACTATCTTTTGAACCATCTGCAACTGCTATTTCATAGGTTAAAAATTGTTGAATATTGGTAATTTTATATGGTTCCTAAATATTTCTGTATAGGTGATGGTTGAATTGCGTATCATCAACAGTTGAGGATGTGTCATAGATGTTTTTTCCTTTTCTGTGGGTAACTCTCATTTATCTTGTATCCAATCTTATTATTCATCCTCTTGTTTACATAAAAAATAGACAAATTAATGGTACAGTTGTAAGTAAATGGTAGGTTTGTGCATGGGGGGAAAAGTACAGTGCAAGTCTTGTTCCTTTTTCATACAGGATAGCTTTTAGCTATATTTCAGTTCTGAGTAACACATTTTTTTCCAAGTAGAAAAGACTGTATGTAAGCTTAATTGATGGAATTTTCATAGGAACACCCTCAGTCTTCTGGAATTAAACTAGAAGAGAAGTGTCAAAAATTTCAAGGCTGAAGAAATTATAATTACTAAGTTCTTATCAAAAAAAGATTGTTGCTTAGTTAACGCTGTGTTTCAGGTACTATCTTATCTCTTCAGTTCTGTTAAGTGTCATTCTCACATGAAACTGCAATTAGAACTAAAGTACTCTTGTGACAGCACAGAAAGTTTCTAAAATGGTAAGTGTATTCTCATCCTTTCTGCCAAGGTTATTTGTGAGCACCTTTGGCCATTGGATGAATACATGTATGAAGGAAGTCATAGCCTTAGAACCTTGGGTCCAATTTTAAAGGCACTTTGGAGCTGGGTAGTAGACTGTATGTGGGAAATCTATTCATTCATCAAGTCATTTTATTGCTTTTTAATACCCACTTCATAGGGTAAGAGTAAAGTAAGGAGAGGAAGTGAAATTTAAATGAATCACTGAAACTAATGATTATTAATGGTGTTTGAAAAGATAAGCGGGGGAAATTAGCAGTAATGTGGTATTTGAAATGGCAGCAAGTGGCATGGCAGTCATGAGAGGTAATTGAGAATGGACTGTGACCTTGGCAGAGATGCCTTATTTTTTAGGCTTATTTTAGAGTTCTAATACTTTACAACTGAAGCATCAGATTAATTTAATGTCGTTCTTGAACCTCAGCTTCAGGTTACTGAACAAGATTATGTTAGTAGTTGTAACTATATTTCAGTACTATGGGGTGCCAGTCGTCCTGGTTTTCCTGAGATTGGGAGATTTCCTAGGACCTGGAATGTCCATTGTTAAAACTAGGAAAATCTCAGGAAAACTTGGACAGGTGGTTACTTTACTTTCATTTTCATAATTGCTGGGATTTAATTCTGACATGTTCAGGAAGGTATGTATAATTCTGTAAATTCTGTACACTTAAAAGTTTAGAAAATTCTAAGCTAAATATATTATTTCAGGAAAGCACTTTTTCCTAATTGAAGCTTGATGGAAACTTGAAATTGTTGTGTTGTTTTGGAAATTCGAAGGCAAATTGATTTTGTGGTCATTTAAAAAAAGTCTTAATTTACCCTTTGCTAGTATCAATTAGTAAGTAGATGCAGTTATTAATGATGAAAATACTGGGAATAAATTATTAATTAAAAACATACTGAACTTCGAAAGTCTGATAAAAAGATAAATGTGAACAGTCATATTATCGTACTAAGCAAATAGAAATAGTCCTTTTCTTTGCACTTACTTTTTCTAAATTGTTACGTGATGTTTGTCGTCTCAGAAGTGAGAATCATAGTGGTTGTTGGCATAAATCTTTCTTTTCTTTTTATCTAGCAATTATATATGTTCCTGTCCTTGAATTATATTACATGATCAGACTTAAAAATCTGTCACCACACTTTTGGTTTGCAATTTACATTTTTCTTTTCCTCTTTTAGGAAAAAATATAAGGTCAAACAAAATAACGTGACCTGGAATCTTAATTACAGACCATTAACAGCATGGGCTGTGTGCTAAGCTTTATTCTGAACTCACTTTAGGTATCAGCATACTTTTCTCAACAAGGGGGCACTTAAGTTAATTGCTTCATTAGAAACATGCATTTAGCCCTTTCTGATCTGTAAGTACAACTCCTTGGCAGGGCTGCAGAAGTTTGAACACCTGCAGCCCAAGCAGCTTGAAAAGAAGCCATAATTTAGCATAAAGGAAAATAGAAGAAGCTCAAGTTCAAAATGGTGTTATCAATGATATAGTGTTGTAACTAACTTGAGCTGACCTAAGAGAGTTGGCTTCCACACTGCTTCTTATCAGCATCCAAAAGGGCATACAAAATTCTTTGTAAACTAATTTAAAAAGTGTCTTGTTTATTCGGAAGCTACTGTGAATGGCATTTGTTCAGACCGTAGATCACATCAATTGCATACCAGCCAACAACTTATTTCTCTTCTAAGAGAGAGGCCAAGTATCAAAGACACAAAGTACTAAAGATAAGCTTCTCAATTCTCAACTGTTCTGAACTCTCAATAAAGCTACTGATGTACAAATTGGGGTGGGACCCAACTGTTTCCACCTGCAGTCTTGTCTTAGATCCTTGGCTCTGGCTTGGGAGAGGTGCTGATACTAGTGTGACCTTTAGTACCCTCAGAAAACAAAACACAGTCTTTCTTATAGCCCTGATCAACCAGTCCTTCTGAAGAGGGTTCCACCCCCTTTCTTCAAGTAGTCTTGGGGCAAAAAACTGTGGCTGACTACTCCCATTTACAGGGCTGGTGAAAGCAAAGAATTCATTGATTTGCTCTTACAGAATCTTAAAAGACATTTTCAAGCCATCTTTTTTTTCCCCTGTTTCTGTGGTTGATTCTTAGATATTTTGTATATGATATTTAATGAGATGATGACCTCAGTAAGTAAAAGAATGAAGTACTTTTAGTACTTGATAAAACTGAGGCTACTAAGGAACAAAATGCTTATAGAATACTTGTTGTCTATGCGTGTTATTAATGTTATATGCTTAAACTTGGTTCATAGGTGGTATCTAAATTAAAATCAAAATTAAAATCTAAGTTAATTAAAGTAGCATTTTTACAATAAAATTATTTAATTTTTGTGGTGAATCCCTGGAATTAATCAGAAAATTGGAAATACTTGAAAAATGAATAATTCAAAGATTAGATCCCCAGTTTTTTTTTGAGTATCATTGATTTTTAGAGCCCTGTATATTGTTGTGAAAGTAGAGTGAGTTACTACTAGCATCTGGAATATTGAATTTTAAACAAATTTGTCTCTATAATTAGAAATTTGTCACTTGTTTCAAATATGGTTTTAAAAAAAATCAGTGAAACCCTTTCCTGTTTCACAGTAATTCTAAGTGCTATATTTTCCTTTCACAAGTTATATTGATTCTAACAATAGCCATTGTTCTTATGATATTTTTAAAAAAATCTGTATAAGAGTATATAGAAATATTACAGAAGCAAAAATGGCATTCCATAAATAGTTTTTGTACTCCTTCCCCCCCAGATTAAGGGTTTTGAGTTTATTAGAATATGTAAGGGTCTAACTATATGCATTTTTCAAAGATCATTATAGAAAAACAGTAACATACATTCTCCAGTAATTTTCAAATTTAAGGATTACAGAGCATGTGAGTAATTTACTGCATGTTAAGTGTAGTGACTAATTGATCTAAATGAAAATATTCATAAATGGATAATTTCAGAAGCAAGCACCTGTCATAAAAGAGGACTACATGGTAGAAAAAATTTTGACTAAATGAAATACTTAAAAATAATTGTATTTTTTCTAGTGATTATGATATTAAACCTATAATATTAAATATTTTAGAATTGTAATTCGCTTAATTGATGGGTTATTTTATTTTATAATGTCTTTTATTGGAAAAAATGGTTTTCTGAGTAAACTTTTGGTTGAAATTAGAATTATTGATAGTTTATCAATTTGAAGGGGGATTATAAGTATACTCTTATACTTTAGATTTTTTTATTCTGATTTTCTGTGGATTCTTTATGTCTTTTAATATAAGAGAGTGCAGCTTCAGCACTTTATAATTAGACATCTTCAGTCTGAGTGGAAAAAATAAACTAAAAGTGCTTTTTCTATTCTCTCACTCAAACCACAGTCAACACAGAAGAGACTTCTATGACCAAATGTGTGGGTCCTTTCCCCACACCCCAAGCAGAGGTGTGTGGGGAGATGTCCTCTGTCCAGGCTCAGTCCACAAGAGTCCCTTCCCCCCGCCTCAGCCCCTTCAGACTCAGTCGTCAATCACAGTCTCTAGAACTTCTGACCACCAAACAACTTCAGGTTGGGGTTCCCACCAGCCCCTCTCAGGGGCTAGAACAGGTTTATTTGCTAGAACAGATTTTAGAACTCTGGTTAATTATAAAGGATAAATCAGATTCTATAGATGGAGAGACATGCAGGTCTAGGTACGGTGGAAAGGGCACGGAACTTCCACACCCTCCCTGGGAACGCCACCCTCCTAGAGCCTATGTGTGTTCAGCTATCTCGAAGCTCTCTAAACCCTCTCCTTTTGGGTTTTTAACGAAGATTTTATTACATAGGCACGAACCATTGGCATTGCTCATCAACCTAACCTTCTGTCTCTCTACCTGCTAATCATACCTTGTTCTTTCTGGTGTCTATCCTCTACCCTGAAGCTACTACCTAAGGCTGCCAGCTACAGTTTACTCATTAGCATATAAAAAATCACTTTGGAGACTCTTAGGCATTTTAAGAGTTGTATGCCAAGAGACTGCCATTAAGACCAAATGTATATTTCACAATATAATTTTGCACATCCCTAAAACATAGAGATCGTTGTAATTCAGCTTTGTTAGGTGAAGAGCTAACAAAATGGGTTGTTTATATTTTTATATCCAGTTGTAAATTGAGAAAATGTTATGCTTTATTTATGGGACCAAGTGCTTCAAATTGAGACAGAATCAGTTATTGATGAAATGTCAATTAATTACTTTTGAATTTTTACAGCACATTATATATATATATATGTTACTCTTAAAAATGTAGAGCGATTTTATGCCACCCTCAAAGTAAAAGTGTAAAGAATTTAAAAAAATTTTTAAGGATCATCTAGGTAGAGCTTCATATTTTGTGATTAAAGAATGATTTTTTTAAGGTTTTCACCTTTGAAATTTGTGTTATGTTCCTGATTTTGACATTTAATGTTTTCCCTTTCCATATTTGTAATTTTTCATTATTTTTCTACTTTTAAAGTTCAGCATCTTTAATGAAGTACACACAATCAAAGACTATTACAGTATTTGAACAAACATCAGTACTCTGTTTGACTTATGTGTCATTCTGTAGTCTGGTTAAATTCGAAATCAATCTGGGGAAGAGTCTATAGCGATTTACCATAAGAATTGCTTATGACTTCATAGAGAAAGAACCTGTTATTGTTAGAGAGTAACATCACTAGGTCTCAGTCTTATTTCTGTTTTTTTCCCCTTTTAAATAGCATTACTAAGTTGGTAGAGTAGGTAAATTTTGCCTACCTACTATTCTGTGACATAGGAGGAGAGGTGAGTGGCATACCCAAGTAGTATTGATCATTGATGTCTACTAGAGGCTTGTATCTAATGTGTGGCTGCAGAGGACTGTGCTTGAACTTGTCCTGCTTGACAGTTTACATATGTGACTTCAATACTTCGAAGAAGAGGTTTATCAAATTTTTAAATAACAAGGTCAAGCGGGGATTATAAATGTATTAGATAACAGGCATAGAATCACTATTCAATGTAACCTTGACAAGCCAAAATAAAATATAAAATTTCACCCCAGTACAACCATCAAACAACAATAAAAATTACCAATATGGAGTAATAGTGTTTTAGTAATAACATGTGGAAACACTTGGTATTAAACTCAAATAGGAATCTTTAGAATGATGTAGCTGCCAAAAACAAAACAAAATACTCCAAACAAAGTCCCCTACCCCCTCACTACCATTAAAAATAGGAATAAAAACTGAATACAGTATTTCCTTCAAATTATAGAAGTGCACTATTTGTGATGAGGCAATGGCCTGTTTATCTTTTATTGTCCATAGCACAATTAGAGTATTAGTTTTTAGCCCTGTGTACTATACTTTGAGTGGCAGAGATTAACCAGAGTTTTATCTCTCTTTCTATGTATATATATAGTTTTTTTTTAAATTATTGGGGTACATACTAATTATATATCTTTGTAGGGTACATGTGATGTTTTGATATAGGCATACAATATGAATTTATCACATCAGGGTATTGGGACTTCTGTTACTTCAGGCATTTGACATTTCTTTGTTAGAAACATTCCAATTCCACTCTTTTAGTTATTTATTATAAAGTGCACCCTAATTTGTTGTTGATTATAGTTAGGTTTTTGTGCTATCAAATATTATTCATTCTATTTGCACTCATTAACCATCTGCTCTTTATCCCACCCTCTGCACTACCCTTCCCAGTCCTTGCTATTCTCTGTCTCCATGAAATCAATTGTTTTTAATATTTAGCTCTTACATATGAGTGAGGACCTGCAAGATATGTCTTTCTGTTCCTGGCTTATTTCACTTAACATAAAGTTTTCTAGTTCTATCCATGTTGTTCCAAATGTCAGGATTTCATTCTTTTTTGACTATATAATATTCCATTCTGTATATATACCACAGTTTATTGATTGATCTGTTGATGGACACTTAGGTTGTCCTAACCTTGACTGTTGCAATAGTGCTGCAATAAACATAGGAGGGAAGATATCTTTTCTATATATTGCATTCCCATCTTTAGAATATATATATACCCAGTGGTGGGGTTTCTAATTTTAGTTTATTGAAGAACCTCCGTACTGTTTTCCATAGTGGTTGCGTTAATTTACATTTTCACCAACTCCTTTCTCCACATCCTTGCCAGTGTTCATTATTGCTTGTCTTTTTGATAAAAGCCATTTTAACATGGTGAGGTGATATCTCATTGTGGTTTTGATTTGCATTTCTGTGATGACTAAAAATGTTGAGCATTTTCTTATATACCGTTGGCTTTTCTTGTGTCTTCTTTTGAGAAATGTCTATTCAAATCTTTTGCCCATTGTTTCATCAGACTGAGTTTTTCCTGTGAACTTGTTGGAGTTCTTTATATATTATAGTTGTTAATCTCTTGTCAAAAGAGTAATTTGCAAATATTTTCTCTCTCCCATGTGTGGGTTGTCCCTTGACTTTGTTGATTGTTTTTTTGTATTGCAAAAGCTTTTTAGCTTGATGTAATATTATTTATCCAATTTTGCTTTGGTTATATTATTGAAGAAGCCTTTGACCAGATTAATGTCCTAAAGTGTTTCCCCAGTGTTTTCTTTTTTTTTAGTAGTTTCATAGTGTCAGCTCCTAGATTTAAGTCTTCAGTCCCTTTTTGATTTTATTTTTTTATATGGCCAGAGGAAAGAGTGTAGTTTCATTTTTCTGCAGATGGACATCCAGGTTTTCCAGCAGTGTATCTTGACCCCCCCCCCCTTTTTTTTTTTAGAGACAGAGTCTTCACTTTATCACCCTTGGTAGAGTCCCCTGGAGTCACAGCTCACAGCAACCTCCAATCCCAGACTTAGGCAATTGTCTTGCCTCAAGCTCCTGAGTAGCTGGGATTACAGGCGCCCGCCACAACGCCCAGCTATTTTTTGATGCAGTTTGGCTGGGGCTGGGTCTGAACCCGCCACCCTCGGTATATGGGGCCGGTGCCCCACTCACTGAGCCACAGGTGCCACCCGTATCTTGACACTTTTGGTAGAGATATGTTCATTATAGATGCATGGATTGATTCTGGGTTCTCTGTTCTGTTCCATTGGTCTATGTGTCTTCTTTTATGGCAATACCATTCTGTTTTCCTAAAGATCTGTCGCATAATTTGAATTCAGGTAATGTGATTTCTCCAGTTTATTTATTTATTTATTTTTGCTCAGAATGGCTTTGGCTATCCTTGGTCTTTTGTGGTTCAATATAAATTTTAGAAGTTTCTCTCTTTTTTTTGAGGAAAGTCATTGCTATTTTGATGGCTATTACATTGAATTTGTTGGTTATATTGGGTAGTATGGACTTTTTAACGATACTGATTTTTCTAGTCTATGAACATAGAATATTGTTCCTTTTTTTTTTTCTTTGTTACCTCTTTAATTTCCTTCACAAATATTTTATTGTTTTCTTTGTAGAACTCTTTGACTTCTTTGGTTAAATTTATTCCTAGGTATTTTATTTTATTCATAGCTATTATAAACGAGAGTACTTTCTTTTTTCCTTTCAGATTATTTACTATTGTCATATAGAAATGCTAATGAATTGTATATGTTGTTTTGTATCCTGCAACTTTACTGAATTTATTAGTTTTTTTTTTATTGTTGGGGATTCATTGAGGGTACAAGATGTGTCACACACTGAGACCACCCCACTTCCTCCTTCCCTCTCTGCTCTTCCTTCCCTCCATTCCTCTCCCTCCTCCTCTCTCTCTCTCTCTGCTCGCCCATTTCCCCCCCACTCTGTCATTAATTGTCATTAATTGTCCTCATATCAAAATTGAATATATAGGATTTGTGCTTCTCTATTCTTGTGATGCTTTACTAAGAAAAATGTGTTCCACTTCCATTTAGGTTAATACAAATGCTGTAAAAGTCTCCATTTTTTAAATGGCTGAATAGTATTCCATAGTATACATATACCACAGCTTATTAATCCATTCCTGGGTTGGGGGGCATTCAGGCTGTTTCCACATTTTTTTTAAATTTTTTTTTATTAGATCATAGTTGTGTACATTAATGCACTCATGGGGTACAATGTGCTGGTTTCATATACAATCTGAAATATTTTCATCAAACTGATTAACATAGCATTCATGGCATTTTCTTAGTTATTGTTTTAAGACCTTTATATTCTACATTTAGTAAGTTTCACCTGTATCCTTCTAAGCTGCACCGTAGGTGTGGTCCCACCAACCACCCTCCGTCCACCCATCCTCCCTCCTCCCCTCCCCTCCCTTGCCCCTTTTCCCATATTCTTGTGCTACAATTTGCTTATAGCCTTCATATGAAAGCTATAAATTACTTTCACAGTAGGGCTGCATACATTGGATACTTTTTCTTCCATTCTTGAGATACTTTCCTAAGAAGAATATGTTCCAGCTCCATCCATGTAAACATGAAAGA
>CAUYRH010039524.1:0-96115 GCA_963574655.1 Perodicticus potto
GCTCTTGAGATAACTCAGATAGTTAAAGAGGCAGAAAAGGAGAGAGAGAAAGCAGAACATTCACTGACAAGAGTTGTGGAACTCTATGAAGCATTCAAACATACGAGTTACAGGTATCCCAGAAGGGGAAGAAGAATGCCCTAGGGGAATGGAAGCCATACTAGAGAATATTATAAATGAAAATTTCCCAAATATCACCAAAGATTCTGACACACTCCTTTCAGAGGGACATCAGACCCCAGGTCGGCTCAACCTTAACAGAGCTTCTCCAAGACACATTGTGATGAACCTGTATAAAGTCAAGACAAAAGAAAAGATTCTTCAAGCTGCCAGGAGTAAGTGCCAGTTGACCTATAGGGGCAAATCTATCAGGGTGACTGCAGATTTCTCTAATGAAAACTTTTCAAGCAAGAAGACAATGGTCTTCTACCTTTAATCTACTTCAACAGAACAATTTCCAGCCCAGAATTTTAAATCCTACTAAGTTAAGCTTTAAAATTGACAAAGAAATCAAATCATTTACTGATATACAAACATTGCGGAAATTCGCCACAATAAGACCAGCTCTACAGAAAATACTTCAACCTGTTCTACACACTAACCATCAAAATGGATCAACAGCAAAGTAAGAACTCAGAAATTAGAGGAAAGAACCTAACTTCCACACTGATGCAAAAGATAAAAAACTAAGCAATGGACTCTCACAAAATAAGATGAATAGAATTCATCTTATCAATTATCTCAATAAATGTTAATGGCTTGAATTCCCCACTGAAGAGGCATAGACTGGCTGACTGGATTAAAAAACACAAGCCATCTATTGGCTGTCTGCAGGAAACCCACCAACTTTCAAAAGACAAATTAAAACTCAAGAGTTAAGGGCTGGAAGACAATTTTTCAGGCAAATGGAATTCAGAAGAAAAGAAGAGTTGTAATCTTATTTTCAGATACATGTGGATTTAAAGCAACTAAAGTCAAAAAAGACAAAGATGGTCACTTTATATTAGTCAAGGGAAAAATACAACAAGAAGATGTTTCAATTCTAAACATTTATGCACCCAATTTAAATGCTCCCAGATTCTTGAAGCAAACCTTACTCAGTCTGAGCAATATGATATCCTATAAAACCATAATAAAAAAGGACCTTGACACTCCTCTTACAGAGCTGGACAGATCCTCTAAACAAAAATTAAACAAACATATAAGGGACTTAAATTAGACCCTAGAACAACTGTGCTTGATAGACGCATATAGAACACTCCATTCCAAACATAAAGAATATACATTCTTGGGCGGTGCCTGTGGCTCAAGGGAGTGGGGCACTGGCCATATGCTGGAGGTGGTGGGCTCAATCCCAGCCCAGGCCAAAACCGCCAAAAAATATATATATATATGTACATTCTTCTCACCAGCCCATGGAACATTCTCCAAAATCGATCATATCCTAGGACACAAAACAAACTTCAACAGAATCAAAAGAACTGACTGCCGTGGCACTTGCAACAACAACAAAAATAAACAAATAGGACCTAATTAAACTGAAAAGTGTCTGTATAGCTAGGAGACAACAACCAAAGCAAACAGACAACCTACACAATAGGAAAGGATATTTGCATATTTTGAATCAGACAAAAGCTCAATAAATAGGATCTATAGAAAACTCTAATTAATCTACATGAAAAAAGTCAACAATCCCATATATCAATGCGCAAGAGACATGAATAGAACCTTCTCTGAAGAAGACAGATGAATGTCTAACAACTGTGAAAAAATGCTCATCATCCCTAATTATTAGAGAAATGCAAACCAAACCACCCTGAGATACCATCTAACCCCAGTGAGAATGGCCCATATAACAAAATCTCAAAACTGCAGATGCTGTGTAGATATGGAGAGAAGAGAACACTTTTACACTGCTGGTGGGACTGCAAACTAATAAAACCTATTTGGAAGAAAGTAGGGAGAACCCTCAAAGAACTCAAGCTAGACCTTCCATTTGATCCTGCAATCCCATTACTGGGCATCTATCCAGAAGAAAAAAAAGGCCTTTTATCATAAGGACACTTGCACTAGACTGTTTCTTGCAGCTAAATTGACAATCGCCAAAATGTGGAAACAGCCTAAATGTCCACCAACTCAGGAATGGATTAACAAGCTCTGGTATATGTATACCATGGAATACTATTGAGCCATGGAAAAAAATGGACACTTTACAGCCTTTGTAATAACCTGGATGGAGGTGGAACACAATATTCTCAGTAAAGCATCACAAGAATGGAGAAGCATGAATTCTATGTACTCAATTTTGATATGAGGACAATTAATGACAATTAGTGACACAGAGCGGGGTGGGAGAAGGAGAAAGCCAAGAAAGAAAGGAGGGAGGGGTGGGGAAAGGGAGAGCAGAGAGGGAAGGAGCGAGGGGGGTGGGGTCTTGGTGTGTGTCACACCTTTTGGGGGCAAGACATGACTGTAAGAGGGACTTTACCTAACAAATGCAATCAGTGTAACCTGGTTTCTTGTACCCTCAATGAATCCCCAACAATAAATAAATTTAAAAAAAAAGTCACTGTATGTTTTGAGAGAACTGATTGAATATTATTAACATTAAGTAATGCTAACCATTTGTGATAAAAATGTACAGATGAAATGACAAAAATCTGGGATTTGCTTTTAAATACAAAGAGAACAAGGGAGTGAATACAGGCATAAATGAAAATAAAATTGGCTGTAAGTTGTTCATTATTAAAATTGGTGGGTGAAATCAGTATTCCCCCTCCCATAGTCTGAACAATTAAAAACAATCAGAATTCTCGTTTCTTATAGATCTAATCTCCCTTAAGAAAACTTTTACTGATACTTTTATTAAAGAAAAATTTTCTCAATTTTTTTCATAATTAAATTCTACCAGGTATATTCTTCTCGAGTCAGTTTATTGACATAATCTTTAAAAAATAATTCAGGTTTTCAAATATATTTGCATAGCAATTACTAAAATTTAAGTATTAATAATTAGAATAAAACAATAAGCAAAGACATACCAGAGATATGCAAAAAAGAAGGAAACAAAAGCCAGACTCTGGGGGCATTAAGCACAAAATGCATAGAACTGGGTAGATAGATCTCACAATAAAAAAAAGGGTGATACATTTCCTGAGTGTTTGTATATTTAGGAATTTCATTCATTTGTCCTTCCTTAAACTCAACTTCCTTAGTTGCATTGTTTTTTCCATCAAAACTCTTCAGCTATTGAGTCATTAACTTCAGAAATTTTATGTAGTTGAAAAGAAATAAATCAGCCTTTATTATTTGCTACTGTACTTAGGTTAACTTTTGTTTTTCTTGATGTTTGTGAAATAGTTCTTCTAATCCCTAAAAATTCAGTAGATTACACCAAGATATTTTCGTGAAGTATGAGTTTTCTTGATCTCCAGATGCATGTTTTCATTCATTTTAAACAAGTTTATTATGATTTTTCTTAAATATTTTCCAATTCCATTTTTCTATTCTCTTCTCCATAAAAGTCAATTATGCGTTTCATTACCTGCAACTCATTCTTTTAATTCCCTCATTTTTTACCCATTTTCTCTAGACTCTCTAAATCATTGGGCAGATTTCCTCAAGCCCAGTCTCTAGTTTACTGATTCCATCTTCTATGTTGTTTATTTTGCTCCTTGCTGCTTATAATAAAATATACCCTAAAATGCTGTTCTTTATCCTTAGCTCCTTTTCATGTATTATCTTATTTTTTTCTTCTTTTACCTCAGATGTCATTTGCTATTTAACTTGGTTGGCAGTTTAAAGCAACTAAGATTTTCTTCTTATCCTAGAAAAATTCAATTCTTCTAAATCGTGCTTATTAACTTTTTCTTTGAGACAGAGTCTCACTATGTGGCCCTTGGTTAGAGTGCGGTGGTGTAACAGCTCACAGCAACTTCAAACTCTTGGGCTTAAGTGATTCTCCTGCCTCCACTTCCCAAATAGCTGGGACTATAGGTGCCCATCACAATGCCCAGCTATTTTTTTGTTGTTGTTACAGTTGTCATTGTTTCTTAGCAGGCCCAGCTAATTTGAATCCACCAGCCTTGGTGTATGCAGCCAGTGCCCTACCCACTGAGCTACGGGTGTACCTTATTAGCTATCTTTTGAATACTAATATAGTTACATAGGTTTCATGTTTGCCAATTTGTTTGTTTGTATTAGTTTATTCGTCTCTGAGAAATGGAAATTCTCTTGGCTCTGCCATTTAAACAAAAGCATAGATAGTATCTCCCTAATGACGGGACATTGAGTATTTCTCTTAAAAAGTTAACAGGCTTGGCACCCAAGGAACAGTGGTTATGATGCCAGTCATATGCATCGAGGCTGGCAGGTTCGAACCTGGCCCGGGCTAGCTAAGTAACAATGACAACTGCAACAAAAAAGTAGCTGGGCATTGCGGCAGACACCTGTAGTCCCAGCTACTCGGGTGGCTGGGGCAAGAGAATCACTTAAGCCCAAGAATTAGAGGTTGCTGTGAGCTGTGACACCACAGCACTCTACCCAGGGTGACATAGTGAGAAAAAAAAAAAAAGTAGTTAACAATAGTCCCAACTAAGGTCTTAATCAGCTAAGAGGCATACATAAGTTAAGGCTAAAAGTAGTGAGTCCTTTATCTGTGTGTAGTTTCTCTTCAAGTCTGTTAAAATTCTTACAGAGATGAAAACCAGCTCCACTTGGGCTATGGGTATTATCATATACTATGAAGGTACCCTCAGTCTGGCATATCTATTTACTTATAGGTGAGCCAGCCTGCTGGGAGACAGGCTGAGTCCAAATAAAACCCTATCACTCACTACTATTTTGATTTGAGGGTCAGCACATGACATTTTCTGTTCCTATAAAGTTGGTAAAAAGACATTTCATGATTTTCCTTTCAGTTTTACCATTAAGCCAAAGCTTCCTTGTAAGCATACTCTTCCTGGTAGGAAAAATAAGTTAGCCTACAGAAAAATAGTATGACTAGAAAACTTCTCTGTCGGTCCTATTACAGCTGAAATCATGTTTTCCTTAACTCTCTTAAAGTGTGTTTATACCTCAATCTCTTCCCTCTAAATTAGCAAAGGATAGGACACTTACTATACGTTGCCTTATACAGCTGATTCTGGGATATGTATCAATTGTCAGTGTTTCCACATTCAGTTCAGTCCAGGCATATCTGTTGCCAATTCTGTCCAGTTTGTGGTAGCTTCTGAAAATTTTTGGTCCAGTACCCTTAATCACAGAGGAAAGTAAAGAGTACTATGGACAGTCCTGCTAAACCTCTTTTAAAATTTCCCCTTGTACCTTAAATTCGTGTGATTTGTTTATTCTAGACCATACTATACCAGGGACTGTTAAAGTGATACTTCAGAAAGATATGTCATATTTATCCCCCATGTTCATGTATCTTCTAAAATACCAATCAATGCTCTCTCCCAGGAAAGGAGAATTTAAATTGAACAGTATAGGCTTAAGATAACCTGGACAGTTTGCCTCAAAACTTGAAAGATTTCAATTTTTACATAAACCAAGAAATAAGAGAATTATTTCTCTGATGCCTGGAATATTTATCATAAAAAACTCAACTCACGATCTGATGTGTGGGAAATCTTCTTCGATTTTGCTTCCTGTGTTTTTAAAAATTTGTAGTGCAGCTTCTGCTACTTTTTCATCATCCATTTTGAGACAAGCCAAGAGTGATTCAAATGTTTCAGCAGAATGAAAGGAGATAGGGTGTGTAAATGAGAGTACCTACAAAATGAATTGTAAAAATGATTTGTAAAATCTTTTCATCGTTACAATACAAATCCAAACTCTTACTTACTAGAAATACCACGAAATCAAAGTCAGTGCACAAATAATTATGCTAATAAGAAACTGAGAACACTACAAGTAAAACTTAAAAACCGAACAGAAATGTTCTTGTATAAAAAGATCACGATACAAAAAGTCACTTATTCCCCAAATTAAACTACATGTTAACTATGCTTCTAATCAAAATTATTTCGATTCTGATTCCTACATGGGTTATTTTTGGGAGGTGGAGAATAAGGGAACAACAAAAGGGGACATAAATAGAGAATTTAACAAAATATCTTTTAAATAAAGGTCACTAGAAGAGACTAACTAAGAACATTGTTCTTTTTCTTTTTTTTGAGACAGAGTCTCACTTTGTCCCCCTCAGGAGGGTATCAGGGTGTCATATCTCACAGCAAACCTCCAACTCTGGGGGTCAAGCGATTCTCTTGCCTCAACCTCCTGAGTAGCTGGGACTACAGGCGCCCACTACAATGCCCAGCTATTTTTAGAGACGGGGTCTTGCTCTTGCTCAGGCTTGTCTCAAACCTTGTAAGCTCAAGGCAATCTACCCACCTCAGCCTCCCAGAATGCTAGTATATAGGCTTAAGCCACTGCTCCCGGCCTCAGAACATTTCTCAAAAACCAAATCAGGGAAAGGAATAAAACACTTATCAAATATTAAAAAGAAAAAAACCTGTAAAGTTATAATAACCAAATCCACACAATACTTAGTACAATCATGAAACAAAGAAAGCAAAGCAATAATAGACCTTAGCATATATAAGAATTTAGATTACATAAATTATATAAATTATAAAGAAGTCAAAAGAAAATAAATAGTCTTGGGATAATGAAACAGCTATTCAGAGGAAGTCAAATCAGATTCCCCTAATAAACAATTTCAAAATAAATTTCAAATAGATTGTGTTTTAAAACACAAAAATACAAACTCTCTGAAACATTATAGATTTCTTTAAGTATAAAATAATGAGAATTTAATGTGCAATGCATAAAAACAAGTAGCAAAATAAATATTACCTATAATGCCACATTTATTAGATTGAAAACAATCAAATTAAGTAATATATTATTTAGAGATACATATAAAGATGATAAAACTATAAAGAACTGCAATAGAAAAATAAATCCAAAATTCAGGACAATAATATCTAGGAGATATGAAGAGAAAACAACTCAGCAATTTTCAACAATATTTTTAATACTCAATTTTAGTTAATTTTCTATTAACTTTTCACAGCTTTCATTTTATTACTATACTTCATAACTTACACAGAACACATTTTTATATGTCAAAAATTAAAAAAAGCAAAGAAAATAAAAAGCTCATTCAAATCATTAGAAAAACACAAAAGATTGAGATGCCAGGGGATATATGAATAAAAGCATAAGAATAATAAATTCACCACAGGAAAAACACCAATGATTAACATATGGAAGATGGACCTATTAATAATTCTGCAAATCAGGCTCGGTGCCTATGGCTCAAGCAGCTAAGGCGTCAGCCACATACACCTGAGCTGATGGGTTTGAATCCAGCCCGGACCCGCCAAATGACAACGGCTGCAACTAAAAAAAAGTAGCCAGGCGGGCACCTGTAGTCCCAGCTACTTGGGAGGCAGAGGCAGGAGAATCGCTTGAGCCCAGGAGTTGGAGGTTGCCGTGAGCTGTGATGCAACAGCACTCAACCCAGCGTGACAACTTGAGGCTCTGACTCAAAAAAATGAATAAATAAATAATAATAATAATAACAATAGTTCTGCAAATTAAAAACATTTTTACTTATCAGATTTTCAAATCTCTTAAAAATTTGTACTATCCAATGTTGTGAAGGTTAAGTACCTTCATACACTATTGATGTGACACAGTACAATGTTTCTGAAAAGGAATTTGAATACATATATCTAAGAATTTTGAAAAAATCATGCTTTTCTAGTTTAAAAAAAAATTACCAAAAACTCTTACATACAAATAGTCATCTTAGTACTGTTTATAAGAATGAAATTGGAATATTCTAAACATCTAACAATAGGAAAATAGTAACACTGTGTTACTCCAATAGTGACACTATGAGGTCTGACAATTAAGTTCATGAACTTGCCACCATAAGCTTAGGTTGGTGGCACTGTATAAACAACTCAGTAAGGTTTCATAACCTTGGTATATAAGTGTTCCCAGCTGTGTTCGTGTCAACGTGGGACAGCGTCTTCTGAATGGTGTTCATCATTATTGTTGCGTGTTTCTGTGTGTTGTCATGAGGACGTTGAAAGTTGAGTTAGAGCAACAAATAAACATTCATGGATTTCTTGCTAAACTTGGCAAAAGTGGAAGTGAAATCAGGGACATGTTAGTGCAAGTTTATGGAGATAATGCCATGAAGAAAATGGCAGTGTATAAAATAGATTAAATGTT
Source organism: Perodicticus potto (assembly GCA_963574655.1). Lineage (NCBI taxonomy): Eukaryota > Metazoa > Chordata > Mammalia > Primates > Lorisidae > Perodicticus > Perodicticus potto. The sequence continues at coordinate 8,251 of CAUYRH010039524.1, forward strand.
CTTCAGAGGGGAGAGAAAACATCACTAATCAAGAGAGATTAGGGCAGACAATAACAAGCAGAACTGACAAAAATATTGCAAAAATTCATCAAATAGTAAGTCAAAATCATTGGCTTACTGTGGGAAGCACAGCAGACCAAGTAAACACCAACAGACGAATAGAAAAATCTTAACTGAGTATCTTGGCATGCAAAAGGTGTGGCTTTGCGTCACAACTATGCACCAGCTCACAGGGAGCTGTCTGTGAGGAAGTTTTTAACTGTGAACAAATAACTATATTGGAACACCCTCCCTACATAACCTGATATGGCCCCCAATTATTTTTTTCTTTACCCCAAAATAAAGGGAATATTGATAGGAAGACATTTCGATGAGATTCAGGACATCAAGGGTAATATGATGACAGTTCTGATGGCCATTCCAGAAAAAGTTCCAAAATTGCTTTGAAGAGTACTTTGAAGGGTGACTGTAGTGATTTTCAGCTACAAAGAGGTGTGTAGCACTTTTTCTAGGATGTTTGTGAACTTAACTGTCAAAATTTTACTTTAGATTATGTAAACTTAAGAAGCAAATTTCAAGAATAACAATTAAACTATCTATGTCTAACAGTTAATGCATATGATTTCAATAGATACCTACCTTAAGCAGTTCAAGACCTGCCCTGATGGCTTGATCAGTTGGAACACCCTCATCTTCATCATCTGCTGTTCCATCTATAGATTTGTTCACTTGCTTAATAAGAGCACTGAAGTATGACAAAAAAATAAAACCATCATTTTTCTCAACTGTTATTTACTAGCAGTATCTAAGAAAAATAATTCTATATATACCACTTCCAAATCACATAAAAATTAGGAAGAGCTGGTTTTCAAACACTAATGCAAAATACAGAATTATAATAAAATACTTAGAGATGCTTCATTTCAAAAGCAGTTATTTTCCCTTCCCGATTTAAATGAGGTGGAAATGTTGATTTGCTCTTTTTTTGTTTTTGTTTTGAGACAGACTTTCACTTTGTCACTCCCAGTATAGTGCTCTAGCATCACAGCTCACAGCAACCTCTAACTCTTGGGCTCAAGTGATTCTCTTGCCTCAGCCTCTCAAGTAGCTGGGACTAAAGGTACCGGCCACAATGCCCAGTTATTTTTACAGATGGGGTCTTGCTCTAGCTCAGGCTGGTCTTGAACTTATGAGTTCAGGCAATCTGCCCACCTTGGCCTCCTAAAGTGTTGGGATTACAGACATGAGCCACTGCGCCCAGGCATTTGATTTGCTCTTATTATTGTCTTTTCCAAGCATGGCCTGAACCCAAATAAAAATGATAAGACTATTTTTTAATTATCTAAATTCATTATTAGAGAAGCAAGTGGAACAATATATACCAAAATAAAAAAGGACAAATGTCAACCTTAAGTACTTTCAACCCATTTATCAAATACTATGTGTGTCAGGCAGAGCTAGAAGAGCCAGAAACAAGCACACCAGCTCCTAAAAGGTATAAAAACAACTAGATAATATATATAAAATAACATCTCACTAGAACATTAGAAAAGGAACTACAAAAAAAAGGGAAACACAATCTTTTCAAACTTTCCTTTAAGAATCACAAGCTTATGTTACTTTAAAATAAACATCTGTAATGCACTGACAATTACCTAAAATAATAATTTACACTGATGAGTATTTGTTCTTCTTATAAAAAACAAATAAACACGAGATTAAACAGACATGGAACATACCAAAATACAAGACTTGGCACACATAGTTCAGTGGTTCGGGTGCTGGCCACATATACCAGGTTGGCAGGTTTGAACCCAGCCCAGATCCGCTAAACAACAACGACAACTACTACAATAACAACAACAACAACAAAAAATAGCCAGGCATTATGGTGAGAGCCTGTAGTCCCAGCTAACTGGGAGGCTGAGGCAAGGGAATCACTTAAGCCCAAGATTTTGAGGTTGCTGTGAGCTATGATGCCACAGTACTCTGTCATGGCACTCTACTGCGGGTGACATAGTGAAACTCTGTCTCAAAAAAGAAAAAAAAGAAAGAAAATTCAATTATTCAATCTTCCTTAAAATGTTTAGCAAACATGTTTCTACAAAAATATTATATATGCTAATTTAAGATAAATCTAGGAGTCTGTTTTCCTTATAGGATCTCCTTAGATTTATCATCCCTCTAAAAGCTGGTATTTCTGAGAGCATTTCTTTTTCTGCTCATTTTCCTTGATTATTACTACATCTTCAACTACCCTAAAGTGAAATCTTTAATCTGAAATTTTTTCCTGTATTTTCAGTAACCCTAAGATTTTTTACCTAGATGTACCACAGGAATCAAAAATGGCACATATCAGCTCAGCACCTGTGGCTCAACGGGCTAAGGTGCCATCCAGGTACACCTGAGCTGGCGGGTTTGAATCCAGCCTGGGTCTGCCAAACAATGAAGGCTGCAACCAAAAAATGGCCGGGCGTTGTGGCGGGCACCTGCAGTCCCAGCTACTTGGGAGGCGGAGGCAAGAGACTCGCTTGAGCCCAGGAATTGGAGGTTGCTGTGAGCTGTGATGCCACGGCACTCTATCCAGGGTGACAGCTTGAGGCTCTGTCTCAAAAAAAAAAAAAAAAACCCCAAATAAACAATCCTGAAATGAGTTTTTGAGGGATTCTACTGAGCCCTCTCCAGGCATCTAAGAAGCAGGAAGATTCCAGCCCTGCTGCAAGGGGAAGGCTGAAAGGCATGGCCCCAGAGAGCACCGGGACCCCTCTGAGCTGCACAGCCCCTTCAGATGACAGTTGTAAGCCCTGCGAGCACCATTGTCACTAAGAACAGATTGGGTTTCAACAAGCTCGAGGAGACAGGACAGCAGCAGAAGGCACCCAATCCTAGGGCAGACCAGGGGTTGGGGCCTGGCTGTCTTTGCCAGGGCATTTGTTGCCAGGATTGCTATGTGGTGGGGCCTTTGGAGAAGGAGCTGCTCCCAACCTACGTGGTGCAGCCTGGGCCACCACAGCCCTTTTTCTGGTGTCCCACTGCACGGGATACAACTTTCTACTTCTGCAGCTGAACTGAGTCTGCAGAAAAGGCTGGACAGTAATAACATCTCTGCTGTGCTCCGTGCTGACCTGGGAGCATGTTGCAAGGATTCGGTTACTTAACCCTCCCAAGAGGCCACAGGTAGGATCTAGAGGTGTAGGGAGTTGGTGGGTTGCTGCTCACAGCCACAACCTGCAGAGTGGGAGTAGCCACTCTGGGAGTGGCCTGACATCACACAGTGCTGAGAAATTGTGCCCTCCCAGGGCTCTGAGTGACCGGCATAGGCAGTCACACCCCCTGGCTACTCACAATGGCCTAGATTGTCTGGCAACTGAGGTCACTCTGGACAATCTGAACACTTCATTTATTTACTGAATTATGTGAACTCAGGCTGACCACAGAGGCCAGCTGTCTTCTCCTGCCCTTACTTGGCAGTTGGAAATTTCTTTTCTTAATAAGATAAAAAGAAAAGAAAGTTATTAACAACCGTTTCAAAGAACAGGGAAATGAATAAAAATAAAGTAAAACGTTGGTAAAACCTTTAGGGAGCTGCAGGCCTGTTTTACAGATGGAGAAGCTAAGGCTTGTTCTGCCAGCACCCTGGCAGTCAGGCAGAGTCCAGCGAAGCCAGGCCCCTTCCTCATGGCTCTTCTTATGAGACCTCCTCAGCCTTCTTGCATGGCCCACACTGGCTGGCTGGATGAGTGTGTCCTGGGGGTTGCTTGTTGCAATTCAAAGCCAGCCAGTCCTGCTTTCCAAAAACATCCTCCTGGACAGCAATATCAAGAGTATCTTTTTGTATTTTTCTCTGGCTCTTATGGTCATAGGGTGCCTGCTAGGGTGTGGGCTAGCATTCTAATTGTCAGATTGAAAGGAAGGGAGAGAAAATATGGTCTTCATTTTCCTGGCACCAGGGAGGAAAACAAAAGGCAGGGAATTTCATTCAAAAGTAGTTTGATCAGGTCTCGTTGCTTTTAACGCCCCAAAAGGAAATTTTGCAGATTTAAGATCTCCTTAGACAAGTGGCAAATGGGCTGAAATGCAAGCCCCTAAGTCTGGATTTAGTTTATTTTTCCTACTGATCTTTTTTTTTAAAAAGATCTAGGGCTCCTTGGAGGAAAAACAAGATTATAGCAGTAAACTTAGTGCTAAATATTTAATCTCTGTTTTAGTAGTTAGTAGCAGCTCGTCTTTTTATTACCTTTAAATAAAATGAAGAACCACAGGGACTCCAGCCTCAAGTGGAGTGCGTACCTGCGTTTCAGGGCTACAGGAGCATGGGCATTTCCATTTTTGTTTTGTCCCCACAGTTGTGGCTGGATGGGCTGACAGAGAGGTATTTAAAGGTAGACCTTAAGCTTTCAGGCTTCGAAATCAAGTCTAAACCATCACAATTATTTTTAAATGGAAATGACTTCAGATTTTCCTTACAGTTGCAAATCATTTTAAAATTGATTTTGTTTCAATTGACCGTAAGAGGTGAAGAGGCTCTTCTGAGTTGATTTTCCACCAAGCCAAGGAAGTGAGAGATTTTCTCCTTTTGTATCTTGCTTTGAAGAGCTGCACAGTAGTTTCCTGTGTGGTCATGTCCTGGGCATGACTGTGGCTTGGTGCCTCCTAAACCCCACTTGCTCTGGAGAAAGTGGGTTCATTGGAAAAGCTCAGAGATCTCTGAGTCCTTACATACTCTGGGGGGCTCTCAGGTCAGTGCGGCCTGTCTCACACTTGGTGAGGACTCAGTCCCCTCTGCTGAGGTGGAGAGACCTCCAGAGTCTGTGCCATGGCGGGAGCTTGTCACCTGGGGCTGGGTCACACCTCAGTGTTGGGGATCAAGTCAGGTCTATGTTCCCATTCCTAATCCTACAAGATGCCCATGGAGGCCACGGGAGGATGGGTGCGAAGCATTCACAGTCAGCTTTCGGAAGGGCAGTGGCTTCAACAGAGCTGGCGTGAGGCAGGAAACAAAGGCACCCCAAGGCCAGGGAATGAAGTGGAGGGTTTGGATGACCTGCTGCTGGAGCCGAGATCTTTGGCATCTCAGCAGAGCTGCCAGCCTCCAAGGTACCTCCCCAGCCCAGGTCCATCCTGCTCCCTTCTACTGGCAGCCCAGCTGAATAGGCACTGCAATTCAGGCACTCCCGCCAAAGCACAGCTGGGGTCCTGGGTGGCCTTGTCAACAGATTCATAGCCCTGACCTGGAATAGCTCTTTGCTGGGGATGCCTCACCCTGGAAGCTGCTTCTGAGCCCAACTGCCAACCTTCTTGTCTGCAGACAGGGGTCAGCCAGGTGAGCAGCAGCACTGTACATGTGGTCAGGCCACATGCTGACCCCGTGGCCAGGGTGTCAGCCCCACAGAGACTAATCCACCAGGATGATGGGGGACACTGTCTGCCCCCAAAGAGGGCTCCCTTTGCAGCTGGATTAGAAGGTCTCATCCTAATCTTCAGAACCTCTGAATTCATGTGAACTCAGTCTTTTCTAGGCTCAGGGGTATGGTAAGTGAGTTTTCTCCTTGTGCACGCTCCATGACGACTCTGTCTCTTGGATTCCTCACTGTGGCATCTTCTAGCTGGTGTTAGATACTCAGACACATCACTTCCCTTCTTAGTGCCAAGTCCCCTGTGACTTTCTCATGCAGTGAGTGAGAAGCAGCCCCTGTGATGGGTTGACAGGCTCAACAGGGCCCTGTCTTTGGCTTCTGTGGCTGGGGGTTTGCACAGGATGGTCCAGATCACAGTTGCAGCCCATCATGAGAGAGATGGGTAGGTGAGTGACGTGCCAGACACAAAGGGTCTCAGCCCATGGGTCAGAGCAGGGGATGTCAAAATTAGCACAACATACAGACAGTGCCCTCCAGGACTGAAAGGTCGCGCTGAAGTCACTGCTGGGAGAGCCCCTCACTTTCCAGAACATCTCCCGGCTGAAAACCTGGTATTAAATAGCTTAATATATCTCGTTAATGACAAGGTGGTTGTTTTCTGCTGTGTGAGTGATGGGAAGATTACCCAAGATAGAAAGGCTAAATTTTGCCTCCCACCTTCATTTGGTGAGTCAGGGACCATGAGTGTTTAGGAGGAAAAGAGAACATCTATCTTATCTGGTCCCCTGTCTCCTGAGGTTGGCCCTGGTCCCTTCTGTGACAGTCTGGGCAGTTTCTCCCAAGTTTTAGGTTCTAATCCCTGGAACCTATAAGCCTACCTTGTTTTGAATAGGGGTCTTTGGAGATATGATTAATCACTTGAGACAAGGAGATCAGCCTGGGTCACCTTGGCCCTAAATGCAATCCTGTGTCCTTGTAAGAGGGAGGCAGAGGGAGCTTTGACCAGAGGAGGGGGCCACGTGGAGATGGAGGCAGAGGTTAGAGCAAATGGCCACAAGCCCATGGGAGCTAGATGAGGTAGGAGGGACCCTCCCATGAGGCCTCTGGAGGGAGGAGGCCATGCAATACCTTGATTTTGGACTTCTGGGCTCCTGTTGTCTTAAGTTATCCAGCTTGTGGTTCTTTGTTACAACAGCCCCAAGAGACTTGTGGATGGACCTTGCATGTCCCAGTGCTCAGAGTGCAGGGAGCTACTCACCAGGGTCAGGCAGAAGATGGCAGGCTAGTAGAGGATAGAGGGGTCCAGGCGTCCAGCCTTACTCTGGCCAGTGACTTTGGGCAGTCCCTAACTTCTCCCAGCTTCAGTTTTCTCATCTGTAAAATGGGTCTAGGAAAAATGTCTTCCCTATAAACTTGTGATATTTCTGTGAGTTGGTATTTATGAGGCACTAAGAATAGAGCCCGGCACATTGAAAGTTCTGGGTAAGTTTACTATTATCAATAATATATAAATGGATGGAAAAGGGCCACACAAACTAGGCTGCAGTGTGGACCCACTGCCAGACCCACAGGTGGTCCAGGTGGGAGGCAGGCTGGTCCCAGTCCAGGTCTTCCTGCCCTCTAGACAGGCATCACCATTGTGTCTGGCCCATACCAATTGGGGCCCAGAAAGGCTGTGGACATTCAGCCCTGTGCCCAAACAGACACAGCACAAGTTGGTGCCTCGCAGTTGGGGCTCTGAGCGTCAGCCAGTGCTGGTTAATTTTGCCTGTGCCTCTTGCTAGTCTTGGGCAGATTACCTCATCTCTCTGTGTCTCAGTTTCTGTATCTGGAAAATGGGAGAAAAACAACATCATGTTCCCAAGGTATTTAATGAGACAAAGTGTTTAACAGGCAGGGTTACTACTGTGACTGTGACTGTGACTGTTACCACAATTTAAGTATCTCCTGGGGATTTTCTTATAAGCCCTGGGGCCCTGCCCACAGAGTTACTGGGATAGTAGGCCCTACAGTTTAGTCACTGTAACTGACAGAAGATGTTCCTAGCGTCCATCTCAGAAGCAGTGAGCTTTTCCTTGCAATCCCAAGTTCTTTGATGGATCAGTTGGTGGGAGTTGGAACCCCTCACAGATTTTGACACACATGTATCGATGTTCATCCATTCATTCAACACACTCACTGGACACCTGTAAGCCAGTGATTAAACCACAACCAAGGACAACGTGTAATCTCAGATGGGTTGCTGCTAAGATAAAACCAGGTGATGTTCTCGTTTATTGTGTGAAAACAAATCCCATGAAGATTATTTCGAGCAGTTGGATGAAAATATTTCAGATTGTATATGAAGCCAACACACTGTACCCCATGATTGCACTCATGTACATAGCTAGGATTTAATAAAAAATAAAAATAATTTTAAAAAAAACAACCAGGTGATGGCTCAGGGCAGGTCAGTGTACTTCTGTAAAGCATGCAATGATGAATGTGTCAGTTTCACAGGGCAGATGGTCTCCATCACAAGCACTCGGCTCTGCCATGGTGGCATGAAAGTGACCACAGACAATAAAAAGACAAGCAAGGCCATGCTCCAATGAAACTTTACTTATAAAACATCAGGCCGGATTTGTCCTGTGGTCCGTAGTTTGCTGACTCCTGGCCTAGCCCTGTGAGTGGGGGCAAGTCTGTTCATTGGAAAAGATGGCCAAGGGAAATAATGTGGAAAGTCCAGGATCAGAGCACTCTAGGCTGGGGGCAGTAAGCGCCAGCCTGTTCCTGAGGCAGAAATAGGCAGGTCCCAACAGGCTCTTCCCATTCAAGGAGCCATAAGTCTGGTGTGGTTGATGCCCCATATCATGGACAAATGACAGAGAATAGGGTTGAATGGCAGCAAGAGCCACACCGTGATAATGGATTCATTCCAGTATTGTGGAGCCCCCTGGAGGGTGTCAAAGGAGTGGCTTGATCTTGTGAAACCTGGAGTGGTCAGGGCCGGAGACACTAATTGCTGGACAGATGGTAGGGTCCCCTTGGGAGGAGAGTACCCAGAGAGGTCATCCAGCAGCCACACTGCATAGCCCGGGCTGGCAAGGGCATTCCTGGTAAGCAGGAATTAACCTGCCTGTTTAAAAGAGAGTGGGCAGGTGGCCCTGGGCACCTGCAGAGGTGCACGTGCTTCTGGCATGTGGGTGCCCAGCAACGTATACAGACTCCCCAGCTTATGGCCTTTAAGTTCCTGTTTTTCTTTCTGCTTGTCTGCAGTGCTTTAATTTGGCAGTGGTATCCTGTGATGTATAAGAGGTTGATATGTGGCCCACCCCTCTCTGTGCCTCAGTTTCCCATCTGTGCCCAGCGGCATTGGTAGCCCTTGGCTCAGGCTAGGGTGCCACAGGGCTGGGGCCTCTGGTGATGGCCATGTAACTGCTCTCTGGCCCTGGCAGTTGCCCTTTCCCAGAATTTGGCCTTTGTTGGTTTCTGCTCTGGTCCCTGGACCCTGTCCAAGCAGCCTCACTGACCACCCCTGCTTTGTGGGAAAGCTGACCCAGGTGGGCATTTGGCTCCCCCATCAGACCGGATGCCCCCTTTTCTGCTCAGCCACCAGCCTGGTGGGGCAGGCAGCTGGGAAAGAGGACAGCTTGTGACTCTTTGCTTCACTTGGAGGGGGTAGCCTGGAACGCCTCACCCACAATGCTTCTCAGAGGGACCAATGGGTTCATCTTGCCAAGTCAGCCTGGCAAGGACACAACCCTGCTCCCAACCCCTTCTCCAGCCCCTTCCAGGGACACCCTGTGGCTCTGAGAGCCATCTGGTGATTGGATGGAAGCACAGCCTCAGACCTGCATGCACAGCCCTCCCTGGGGCCTTCTGTGTCCTGGCTGAGTGGCCTTTGGGCAGCTGTCCTTGGTCTATAGAGCAGGTGTCAGGAAGATGCCATGAGTTGATTCATCTAAACTGTTCAGCAGAGTATCAGCTCGAAGAGGCCAATGCATGTTGGCTTTTATTTCTTCATAGGCCATGGTAATAAGCAGCCAATTCCATTTTTAACCAAAACAAACATTTTCTATTTCCCCACAAATTAAGGAATGTCAAAGTGTTTGCTAATAGGAACAGTGAGGAATCCAAGAGTGACCATAACTGCTGGCAGAGGCACTGTGTCTGGAAGGCATCCGTGGGCTCACTGGCCACCTCTGCTCATGCTGGAGGAACCAGATACCGTCTTGCAAGGTCATGGTCATAGGCGCCCTCGATCCTGAGGAAACACAAGCAAACCTTTCAGAGCCAGGGCCCTCCTGGGGAGGGATGCTGGAGCCAACTCCAGGCTGTGGAGCTCTGGAGCTCAGGGGCCCCTGATCCAGGAGGAAATACATTCTGGGCCCCACAGGAGCCCATGTCTGACCGTTGGGAGCCCTGAAGAAAGAACAAAGGTTTCAGAGTAGAAAGCTCTGCCATCTCTTACCATGTGATTTGGCAAATAGCATTTCCCCTCTTTGAGCCCCTTATCTTTAAAATGAGAACAGCAGTCAGATCTGGAGGCTTCCTGTTAGGGTTAACTTCTGGCCCAGGGAGGGCATGTGGTGGCTATTAGATTCTGCCTCTCTTTGGCTTCTTTGGAAAAATAGTGCCTTCTCTCAAAATGTTCTGCATTTTTTCTTTTTTTTATTTTCATTTTTTGGAGACAAGGTCTTGTCTTGTTGCCCAGGCTGGAGCGCAGCTGATGGTCACCTTGAATCCCTGGGCACAAGTGAGCTTCCAGCCTCAGTCTTCCAAGTAGCTGGGACCACAGGTGTGAGGCACGATACCTGGCCACATAATTTCTTAAAAGTTTCATAAATTTTAGTATTGATGGCAGCATCAGATTTGGAAGAAATAGACTGGAATTTCATAACTTTTCCTGCCTGGGAGCTAAATCTCTGCCCATTTGTCTTGCTTTAGTGTTGCCAAAGAGTGTATAGTAGTTCCTTATGGCTGCCCTAACAAATTACCACAGACCTGGAGGCTTAAGACAAAACAAATTTATTCTTTTACAGTTTGAAAGGCAGAAGTCTAAAATACAGGGACACCCTGTATAATAGTTCTACAGGCTCTGTTTCCTCAGGAGGCTCAGAGAAGACTCTGTCTCTTGGCCTCTCCTGGCTCGCGGAGGCGGCCACAGCCCTTGGCTGGGGGCCCCTTCCTCATCCTCAGGCTGGCAGCACAGCACCTGCTATGGTCACACCTCCCTCAGCCCCACCCTTGTGATGATCCAGGAATACCCCCAAACCCATGCGATCTGTGACTAAGCCATCTCTGCAGAGTCTCCTTTGCCATGTAAGGTACAAGACTCACAGGTCTGGGGTTAAGACCTGGGCATTCCACCAAGGGATGCCTGGGAGAGGTCAGCTTGGTAGTCATTCTCACTTTAGTATAATAACCACACTGACACGTAATTTTGTGTTTTCTCTGGAGCTAAGGGAAGTCCTTCCAAAGGAGGAGGTTTGGGGTGAGTTCAGCTCCGGGGAGGAGGGAAGAAGATTGTGCATGAGGGAGCTATGGGAGGCTCCTGAGAACTGGTCCTGAGCAGCCCGTCCAAGAGCATGGATGTCACAGGTGCTCGTCATACCCTGGGGGCTGCTCTCCCTTGTCTGCTTCTCTAGTGGTTTTTGCAAAGTTTGGAGGGTCTTCCTGAGAGGGGAGGAGTGTTAAAGAGCCTTCTTGGGACCTGGCCCTTCCCGAGCTCCTCACTGAAACAGCTGCCTTAGAGCTCAGTCTCAACCTCATTCCTCTGCTGAGGCCTTATGAGGATGAGTATCGCCCAGTGGGCAGTTTTGAAGGCAGCCTTTTAACCTCTCATTTTGCTGCCTGCTCAGGACTTAGCCAGCCGTGGCTGGGTAGAGCAGGTGGGGTCAGGTATACTGTGCTCTGACCTCAGAGGCCATAGTACAGGTCCCCGAGGGCTCCGTGTGTGAGGGTTGGTGGGCCTAGGATCAGCTTCAGTGGGCAGGACCTAGAGGATCCTCCTGACAAGGTTTTTGTCAAGTCTATGTAAGATTCCTCGGGAGCAGCTTCTGTGTTCACCCTTCAGCCCCACACCATCCCTGGACCCCCTGATCTATGTCTGCCTAGTGACCCTTGGCACATGGCCCCTTTATGCACAGTTGACCTATAAAGAACAGAAAGGTGGTGTTTTAGAGCCTTCTGCCAGGCTTTCCTTCCTCCTGGCAGAGCCACATGAATGCCACGTGGGCTCTGGGAAGTGAGTTTCAGAGCAAGTGACCAGCCCCTCTCCTCTGTGGGCCCATGAGTGCTTGTCCGTGCAGCTGGGGTGTGGAACCCAGATCTTCCCCAGAATGAAAGAAGGAAGTCCACGGCATTCCACCCCCGGCTACCCCAACTAGCACCCTCCTAGAGCCAGGAGGGCCATGCCAAGGATGAGCCATGGCCAATGGCCACTCGATGCTCAGAGTTTCCTGGTGTCAACACAGAAATGTCAAAGCATGGTGGTATGAGCACGTTGGTGTCTCTGCCCTGTACAGTCTGGCATATCTGCCCCTTCACAAATACAGAATGCGCGTGAACTGACAATTTGGGGGGCTATGTCCTGCATCCTGGGGGAGCCCTGTGAGATTCAAAGTAAGTATTCCCCAGGGAGCCCTGCTGGAGGATTCTTATTATGTCCTACTTGGACATAGTTGATTTGTTGATTTATTTTTATTAATTTTCTTCTCTGAACTTGATGCTTTACTTACGGTCCCACAGAAAGTAAAACCAGAACTCAAGTCCCTAAGTCCTGCAGTGAGGGCATCTGGGCAGGCAGCTCCTGCCTGGGTAGGTGGCTCCTTCACCTCCTGCTCTGCGCAGGGGTAACAGCATCCAGCGACCCAGCAGCTGGCTCGGCTCTGGCTGGCCGGTCAGCCCAGCTCACTGCTGTGAGGATACTCTGTCTGGGTTTTTGCTGCCACCTGTCCCCTTCCTCCTTCCCTCCTGGGATGCTGACCATGCTGGCCAGGACTGTGACTTCCGGGCCTAGGCCCTGGGTTCTCGAGAGCTTGGACAGACTATCTCTATTCCAGGAAATGTACGTCCTCAGCTGCCCTGTTGTCCCCCCGCCCCCTCCTCCCGGGTCAGGGCAGTGGTGCTCTGCCAGCCCACAGAACCTGATAGAATCTTCCTTCCTCATTTCATTGCCCTGCCCTGCCCTGCCCTGCACCTGCCCTCCTCACCTGGGCCTCCCTTCCATCTGGATGCCCCGAGAGAGGAGAGGCTGCCAGGTGACTGGTTTGGCCAATTCCATCCCCTGCCTGGTCTGGCAAGGTCAGTACTTTTCCAGCATGTTCTCCCCAGTGGCTGGCAGCAGCTGTCCTCTGCACAGAGAGGAGAGCAATCTACAGACATCTCAAGGCACCCCCTTCTCTCGACCTCCACCCTCTCCCTTGCTCCTTGCAGGTGTGAGGAGAAGAGCCCCAGTTCCCATCTCCCCAGGCCACTCTTGCTCGGCAGCCCGGGCTCAGGAGCCAGCATGGCCGGGTGGACATGACTCTGAGCTAGCGCCCCTCCTGCCGTAGCAGAGACACAGCTCTAAGACCCTCAATTGTCTTCTCAGATGCCCTTTGGTGCTCAGATGGTGGCATGGAGGACGTCATTTCATCACATTATGTGGGCAGTTGAGGACTTTGGCTATCTCTGTCGTCCCTGGCTGCGCGTAGTCGGCAGCTTTCAAGCCCCTCATTTATGTTGGTGCAAACGTTAAGCAATGAGGAGGAACCAGCCTCCTTCTCCTGTGCACAGTCTCAGCTGACCCCAGGCATGAGTGTCCAAACCCTGCCTGCCCTTTGGGGTTTCCTGAGTGCCCCCCTCTGCCCAGAGGACCTCATCAGGACACATTAAATTGGGTTCCTGCCTTGCCTGCTTTGAGGAGCTCACAGCCTATAGGAGCCTTCAAATGACTCAGCAACAAAGACCTGGAGAAAGAGGGGCTGAGAGGCATTCCAAGTAAATGCAAAGGAAAGGGTCTACCTGGTCTGGCCTGGCAGGGCAGGAAGCCCTGTCTGCTTGGTGGCCTTGTGAAGACCAGCCTAGAACTCAAGGAAATACCTTCCCCACGCCCTACCCTGTTCACTGCAGCTCCTCTCCTGGTATATCTCTGAGGATACTGCAACTGTCCAGGGGTGGCAACCTCATTCGGGACTGCTGAGAAGCTGGAGCAGCCGGGTGTCCATGAATAGGCATGTGGCTGGGCAGCTGTGGCATGTCCATGGTGGTGTACTGCTCCGCTGTAAACAGTAACAAGCTGTATACTTAGTGGCCTGTCATTGGCTCCACCCAAGGATGCTGGAAAAGGCTGTGACCATCTGGGGCATCAGGAGTCTCAGCAACCAGTCCCCTGGAGGTTCCACTGATAGGCCCCCTGGGGTTCAGGGAAGACAGTGGAAGGAATTAATGTCTCACCTGGGGTCTTGGTCACTCCCATGTGGATGTGTCAGGCCATCACTGTCTGTGCCTAATATACACCCTACAAACAGAAAACTTCACAGGCTCCCTGGCCTGTGGATTTGTAGTTTGCTTAAAGTCCAGCAGGGTCTGGCCCACATGCTGGCAGGGGATGGGTGGCTGTGCTGGGTTGGGGTGGGGGTGACAATATGGGATATTCACCTGGCTGCCTCCCCTGCTGGGGAGGGCTGGGCTTCCGGGTGGCCACGAGGGCAGGGGCTGGGACACAGTACATCCTACCACACCAGGCTGCCCTGACAGGCCAGTATCCACCAGTGACTGTTGAACCTAGGAATGGCCACATGAGAGCAGATATCCAGAGGGTGACCTGGTGGCCAAGGCTAGCCATGGTCTCAGCTCACTGGAGTCTGCTGGCATCACTGGGAATTGTCCTGCATATTCTCGGGTATGACCGGCCCTGGGAGTTTTCCCATTTCCCCCAGTAATTCCAGAGCATCCCTGGGGTGAGTAGGTACTCAAATATTGAAAGTACCCTCTGTGCGGAGGCACACACTGAGACTCAGACCCCCGCAGACCAACAGCAGCATCACCTGAAGATGGTCCTTCGGAGGCCGTGGCTACCGTAAGAGGCTTCTGGTGAGAGGAGATGAAAGTGGGATACCAAGGAGTCCTTAGCCTCAGAGCAGAGGCCCCAGATGCTCTCAGGACAGAAGACTGGCCAGTGAGGGCGATTCTAGGTGCCAGGCTGAGACAGACAGCAGACAGATAGGCTTATAGGATGCTCTGCTACTGGAGGCTGCCTGTGATGCACTTGATCCTGTGGGAGCCCATCAGAGAAGCCTCAGGAGAATTCAGTGCTTGGTGGGGCCTAGGCCACCCTGGGAGCAGGGGAGCAGCAGGCCAGGACCCTGTCTGGTGGCACCTGGCCCTGGAAGCTGGGGGTCTCAACGGGTTCTGTTCTCTGTGCCAGAGAGTGCAGAGTATGGCTAGTATCCTTACTTCTGTGGTGGGTGGAATGTGCCTGTTTCACATCTCAGTGTTGTTTTTACAATAAATCTGGGGTGCCAAGGGCAAGACTGGGGCTATGTGACTTGGGCATGGGTGTCTGACCTGCTTGTGAGAATAAGATGCATCAGAGGGTCAGAATCTGAGGCCAGGATGCGTGCCCAAGGACATCGGTCATTGGAAAGCCCCAAAGCGTGAGATGTGGGAACAAGGAACTGTTCTGGAATCAGATCATCCTCCAGGAAGTACCTAGATACTTCTCAGAGCAGCAGAGCTTGGAACCACCTGGATTCCAGGTGTAGGAACTGCTCAGAACATTAGATGGGGGCAAGGGAGAGAGAAACCAAGGCCAAATCATTGGCAGAATTACTAACTATTTAGCACCACAAATATTTCCACCATCCATCTGGCAATAAGAGCTAAGTATGAATTCAGGAGAATATGGTGGCAGTGACTAAAAAGGTGATGGTGGTCGTGGTGAGAACAGTGGTAATGATGGTAATGGCGTTCTTGATGGTTGATGGTAATGGTTGGTGGTGATAGTAGTGATGGTGGTGACAGTGGTGATGGTGGTGATGATGGTAATAATGTTATGGTGGTTACAGTGGTGGTGGTGTTGACAGTGGTGATATTAGTGATGGTGATGATAGTGGTTATGGTGGTGACAGTGGTGATGGTGGTAATAGAAACTGAAGAAATTTAGAGGCTAGCATTTGAGGCTATAGGTAGATCTAGGCCCTCTCTGCATTTCTCCCATCAATTGCTCATTCATTCATTTATGAAACACCTGTTCTAAAGCAAGCCCTTGGCTGGGCACATGACAAAGTGCTCCTGCCCACAGGCCTTTCCCCTCCAGTCCACCAAACAATGGTGTCCAGTGTAGCATGTGCCAAGTTCCCCTGGGGAAGGAGCCACATTCAGTGTCAGGGTGCCAGGGAAAGCCCCACAGAGGCTGAGACAGATCAGGGCAGAACTGGAAGGGGAAGTACAGGTGGAGGCACATGTGGGGCCTGGGCACGCTGCCCGAGTGAGTCCTCCCTGGGAAGGAGCAGCAGGAAGAGTTGGGAGGGGGAGGTGCTGGAGAGCTGACTCCTGTGCTAGAGGGAGTAAGGAATAGCTCCAGGGTACAGCTGAGAGCATGAAGGACAGGTGAACTTGAAGGGTGACACCGTTGAAGGTTTAGTTTGTTGGAAGCCTCTTTCTTTGTCTGCCTTTAGAGCTGGCCCTCCCTACTCCTCTCCTGCCTGGGGTACCGGGTCTGCCCAGGTGGTCTGGGCCAGAGCTATGGGGGCCTGGCCCCAGAGCCAGGGTGAGGCTGCCCCCAGATTCTCTGCCTGCTGCCTTCTGCCCAATAGCAGAACGTGAGGTTAGGCAGCAGTCGCCGGATGGGGTGTGCTTTAATGAGTGGATTAGAGCGGTTTGCTCAAGTCAGCAAGTTACTCATCTCCTGCCTGAGCTTTGAGTCTCTTTTTCCAGTGAGGAAATCAGATTCCATCCTTTCAGCCATAAAAGGCTCTGTCCCAGCCCTTCTGCAAGGCCGTGATGGAGAAGGATCAAAGGATCTGGATCCTAATCCCTCTCTTGCCAAGACCCCTTCTGATAGCTCAGAGATCAGAGTTCTGCTCTGTCACCGACCCTGCCTAACCCCAGATTCCAACCAGAACAGCTGCCTCCGAGGGCTGCTGTGGACAAGGTGTTCATGCACGTTGCATCCCAGTGCAGCCGCACCCACTGTTACCGGCAGCCTGCCCTGCACACTGGCTGCCCTCTACTCTGCCCATAGCAAAAACGCATGACAGCAATGACCACAGACTCAGTGAGGTCCCTGGGTGAAGTGTCCTTTGTTCATTAGCATGCCATCTGTACTTTATTCTTAAATAAAGAATAGGGCCTGGGCGCAAGAGAGTGTGACACAGGGTCATGGCACCTGGTCTGTTCCCAGCATGCCTGGCATCCCAAACTGGTTCCCAGAAAGGCCGAGGAGGACATTTTTTATTCACCCAAGTGACATTCAGGGAATACGGAGAAGAGCTGGCAACAGCTTCCTGAGAACCCCTGGGAAGAAGAGAGCCCCCAGCAGACATACGATATTTCAGCCTGAGGCCTGGATGTGTTCCTTCTCCTGGGGACACTCACCCTCACGAGGAAGGTATTCACCACTTGTACCTGTGCACCAGCTGAGTTGTTTGGCAATAGTGTTGGTTGGTGAGGGGTGCTGGGGTGCTTAGGGGTGTGGAAGGAAGGACCCAGGTAAGTCCCAGAGCCTCGTTGCTGGATTGGACGTCTATGCCTCGAGTAGGAAGCTGGGCAGGGTCACGTATGGGGCCCTGGATTCTGCCAATTCTGTGTTTTCCAGCTCCTGGAAAGGTCACCGGCCTTTGATTCTGATAAATTCTTGTTGGCTCAAGGGCTGAGTTCCCTCTCTGGGCCTGGCCTGAGAAGACCTCCTGCTCCCTCCAGGTGGAGGCAGGGACACAGAGTGGATGCAGGCTTCATGCAGGAAGCACTTTTGCTGTCAAACGTGACAATGATAGGCTAATGTTTCCAAGTTTTTAAGGCCAAACACTTGCATGTATTCTAAAAGTGTCCCTGCTTCCTTGGGAATTTGTTGAACATTCTGGAGTCTGAGATAAGAAAGACCTTTAGGGTTTACATAATAATGCTGGCCTTTTAGAAGCTGTTCTGTGTGTCTTCATAGCCCCTTAGCTGGGGGAGAGGGAGAGGGAGGTGCCACACTGCCCCTCTCCATGAGGCTGTCGAAGTTGGGCAGCACCAGGGTGCACACAGAGAGCCCAGCCCCCATCCTGCAGGAGCTGGGGGCCTTGAGTAGGCATGAGGAGGCCCCGACTGATATGGGAGAAGTCTGTGAGCCACTCTGCCAGCCCCTCTGTACCTGGGTCCACCATCCCAACGACTCAGGGGCTCTGAGAAGAGAAGTTTTACCCACCTTACAGATAAACTTCTCAGCAGACAGAAGTGGCTCCCTCACTGTGGGAGGTAGAGATAGGCCCCACTATTGTCAGGGCTAATGTAGCCTGAGGATCTGAATAAGCCCCCAGTGAAAGTCTGGTTAAGACTGGACCAAAACCTGTGTGTGTGCATGAGAATGTTCTGAACCCGTTGGTGAGGAAATGCACTGAGACCAGGCGTCTGCTGGCCTGTGTTACTGATTAATAGCACATTTCCTTCCCCCTGGGTGCTGGGCTGGCCGCTTCCTTGCCCTCCCTCATTGGACAGCCCTGGGCTATCTGAGCCCCACTGACATTGTCCTGCTCTACGTGCGGAGCCCCTGGCCCCCAGCCTCTGCTAGGGAAGGCTTGGGTGGAGAAGGGCGGTGGTCAGACACCCAGCTCAAGTCTCAGTCTTGGGTGTCCTGGCTCCCCCAGCCCAAGCTCCCTCAAGTCCAGAGACTGTGAGCAGGACCTCGGTGGTGGGATAAGAACAAGGAGAAAGTGATATCCAGGCTGCTGTCCCCTGTGTGAGCTATGGCCATGGAGTGACAGGCACCTTCCACCACCAGCTGTGTGAGTGAAGGGCAGCACGTGGTGGGTAGGAGCCCACCAGGACCAGAGGCTCCCGAAAATGTCTCTCCCATCCCCGGCCTCAGTGTCCCCATCTGTGAAATGGGGAATGTATTGCCTCCAGGTTTCCTCATCACAGAAGTGTCCCCACAGGTTTTGAGGCCTGGATGTTAGAAGTGAGGGTCCCATGGGCATCTCATGGGGCAGCTCCAAGAAGAGCCAGCCCCCTCTGAGAGGAGGTCATGGGGTCATGCTCCTCAGCAGGACATCTGCCCACCCTATAATGTAGGGACTCCCTGTGTGCTGAGAGGTCCTGGGCCAGCGTTTAGTGGGACACACATTTGTAAATGCTGACTTGGCCATTGGAGATGTGACGGGAAGGTCATGCAGGAAGGTGGAATGGTGTGAGCAGAGACAGGAGCGTGGGGGAGCAGTGACGAGTGTGGGAAAGAGCAGCTGGCCATGACTGCCACCTGGGAGGTGGGGCCAAAGGCAGGCTGAGCTGGTGACAGCCGAGCATCAGTGTGGCCAGGACTCAGGCAGACATGGACACTGGTTCCACTTGTAGACGTCCGACATGGGCAAAAAACTCTGGCCTCCCTCGTATCCATGTCAGGAGATGGCCAAGGGCAGGTTGGAAGGACAGTTTTCCAGCCTGGCATGGGCCTCGTGCACATGTGGCCCAGCTCAGGGCCATTCCCATCCTCTCCTGTAGCTCATGCTTAGCTGCGTCTCTGAGCGCTGAGGCAAGAGCTACTCTGCCCAACAGCTTTGAGGGGAATTGGGCTGGTGGCATGAACCTGAGCTGGTAAATATGTGATAACCAGCTCCCTGGGGAAGGGGAGCCTAATCTGTGCAGTTTGCCAGTTTCTGTGGGATCAGCCCTTTTTCCATGGCTAATGTCATGGGCCACTAGTGCAGAGACAGGGAGAGGCATGCTGCAGCTCCACCCTGCAGATGGGAGGGACACAAACAAGCTAGTTAGGAAGAGATGAGATTTAAGTACCTATTACTTTTAAAAATAATGTATTTAATTGTAAATTTTCGTAACTTCGTGTTTAATGATGATTGTGTTTAACTGGTGAGCATTCTTAGAAATTTAACAGACAGGTCTCAAACGCTGGTACAAGTTGGAGCCAGCACACCAGGGCACGCACTCTTCAACTGGAGGTTTTCTCAGTGACAAACCCCCTCTGGTTTTGTTTCATTTTCTGTAGGCAAACCAGGGAGCAGGAGACACCCCCTGACTTTTTCTATTTCTCTGACTACGAGAGGCACAATGCAGAGATCGCTGCCTTCCACCTGGACAGGTGAGCCCTTCCTACCCCCGCCTCCCCCTGAGGACCGTAGCCAGTTCAGGGGTGTCATGCATTTGCTCACTCAGACCCATTCTGAGCTCCTACCTGAGCCCCTGAATTGTAGGCTGATCTGCGTGGGGGTGTACCATGGCACACACTAACAACAGCAACACTAACAGACACTTTCTCCCTGGTGGCGGCTCTGTTTGGGGCACCACGTCCTTCATCATCACGTACCCTAGAGGTAGACACCATCATATCCCCATTTCACAGATGAGGAGACCAAGGCGCCATGAGAAACTATTTTTGCAGAGTCCCACACTCCCCACATACAGCTGGGAATGGGGAAAGGAAGAATGGGAGGGGGCAGTGTTGAGTGCTATGAATTTCAACACAGAGAACAACAGACACAAACTTCTCTGGAGATCAAAGCAGGCTTCCTGGAGGCAGTGCTGTTGCCATGAGAGGGCCCAGCCCAACAAGAATTCATCTTTAGGCTTTACTTGGCCCCTTGCTTGCAGGGGAGGTGTGGAGGGTGAGAAGCCCTACCAGTTGGACTTCTCAACATCTCCTGGGGCTAAGTGTTCTGCGCCCTCACGGGGCAGTTTACAGGCCTGACCCTGGTTCAGTGGGGTCCAGAGGTTGAGAGACCCCCCACTACAGCCAGGTGCAGTGTAGGGAGAGGCACCCCTGGCCTGCACCGTGGGGCCCTGATAGGATAGTGTGACCAGCTTAGACTCTGGCCAAGGGCCAGCAGGATTGGTGGCTTCTGGGGTTCAAAAGAATGCTGAGTCCTGGGCTCCACCCAAACCTATGGACCAGAATCTGCATTTTCACAAATCCCAGATGATTCCTGGCACATTGAAGTTTGGGAGGCTTTTTTTTTTTTTTGCAGTTTTTGGCTGGGGCCGGGCTTGAACCTGCCACCTCTAGTATATGGGGCTGGTTCCCTACTCCTTTGAGCCACAGGCGCCACCCGGAGGCTTTTTTTTTTTTTTTTAAATATATGTATTTTATTATTCTTCATTACATTATTTCCCCCACCCCCACCCCTCCGTGGCAAGACAGAATTGATTTACAGAAAAGAATCCCGGAGGCTTTTTTTAAGATCAAAATCTATGTGGTAACTACAGAAATCCCCAGAAGTAAGATTTTTATCAATTTTAACTATGTAGAGCAGCCTAAACCCCGAAATGGTCCCATCTGTAAAAAGATAAATAGTGGCCATGACGCCAGTGAGGGTCACCCCTCAGGAGACATGGGACTCGTGCGTAAAGCAGGGACAACTTTACACTAGTGAGCCTGCCGGTGGGAGGAAGTGACAGGTGCTCCATGCAGAGGTCTGGGTGAACCCTGGGCCAAAGGTGGACAGCCACGATCCTGCACACCTGGCCACCCTCCAAGAAGACCACTGTGCGGGGCCATTGGACGTCCCAGATCTCTGTGTAATTAAGCAAGTAGCGACATGTGCAGTTCCATTCAGAAAGACTTCCATTAAAAGTGGTTCATTTAATTTTATTTCAAATTCGGCACTGGAATGGGGGCATATTTTAGTTACATGGGCACTTGACATAGGGCCAATCAGTGTAGAGTCGCCAACCTCAATCCTTCTGGGATGCATTTCTGCCCCATCACTGAGAGTCCCAGGCACAGCCATGCCCAGAGCTGAGTTTGAACGAAGGTGGAGTGAGGCGTGGTTTCAGAGAGAGGTGTGGCGTACCCAGAAGGCACCTTGCAGGGTAGAGACTCCCTTTTCTGTCTCCTTGCCAGGATCCTGGACTTCCGTCGGGTCCCTCCAGTGGCGGGCAGGATGGTCAACATGACCAAGGAAATCCGGGATGTTACTCGAGACAAGAAGTTGTGGAGAACCTTCTTCATCTCTCCAGGTAGCCTTACGTGGGGGCCACCCCAGTGGATTACTGAACCATGGGTACTGTGAGCTCTGATGCCCCTTTAGCCGGAGGTGGAAAACTGTTCCGAACTTGCTGGTCTCCCCCGGGGAGGCACCACGTGCCCTTCTGTGTTCACATGTGGCTGTACACACAGGCTTCAGGAGCTGCTAAAAATGGTTGTGCTGCCAACATTTACCCAATCCTGTGCTGCCCAGAGAGGTTATTTCTACCATTTGTTTATTTTAAAAGGCAAAATGATTCACTTTTGGAAACTCCTAGCCTCTCCAACAAGTCTTCTCCAGGTAGTGTGGCCAGAGGAGACCTTTGCCTTCTGAAACCTTCCCCAGACTTAAAAAACACCCCAGCAGGGTCCCTCTCACTTAGAGACAGGGCCAGGTAGCCTCCCCTTCCTCAGCAGCTGGGCAGTGGGTGCCGCTGGGTGAGCACAGAGTGTGCTGACTGTTAGGTGGAGACATACGTGTCTGCTGGGTGCTGACGTTCATAGAAACCTCCCAGACTCAACTGGCACACCTCGGCACACACGCAGATACAGCTGATGTTCTGCTTAATTACCTGCCCCAGTTGCTTTAAACCTGGCATTTGGGCCCCGCCAGTTGGTCCATCCCCCCTCCCTGAGCTCCTTTATTACACCAGGCCTGTGTCTAGCTATCACCGGGCCTGAGCTCTGGGAGCCCTTTGCTCTGTCCTACACTTTTGTCACTTATATTCCTTGAAGGTGCACGTGTGGTTCCAGCAATGTCAGGCCAAGTAGAACAAAGTGACCCAAAGTCACCAGGGTGGATCCCCTAGGAGTGATGCCATTAGGGCAATGTGCTCACACCCCAGGAGGGACTCAGCCCCACTCTCTAATTCACACAGATAAAATCCACTTGAGGCCCCCGATTAGTTGTGTCTTCAGATTTGCTGGCATATAAAAGCTTGACCTAAAAGCTCATTTTTTTGTAGATATTTCAGGTGGATATATCATACTCTGCACTTTTTCTTAACTGCATTCATAAATTTGTCAGAGCCAGGGCCCGTGAACCCACATTTAATTAGGCTCCATTTCATCACAGAGCTCGCTGAGATCCTTGTGTGGTTTCTTCCTCCCAACGCCCGTTAATAAGAGAAAAATAGGACAGAAATCCCCCAGAGGAGGGGAGAGCTCCCCGCTGCCTTGGTCCATCAGTGCCCGGCCTGGGATGACCAGAAACTGAGGGGCAGGAGGAGAGCCCCTGTGTGTTGGGTCTTTGGGGACCCCTTGTTCAGTGGAGCCTGAGCCATCTGCAGTGCCCTGGGTGGCAGGTAATTTGTTTGGATGGCCTGAGGTTTAGGAAAGTCCAGTCTGGGGTCCCAGAGCTTCCCGTTGGGGTCTCATAGGGATTAGAGCCCCGTGGGGGTTTAGAGGTCAACCCCAACTCCTCACCCCAGCCTCAGAACCTCCATCCAGCCTCTGCCTCCTGCCCCACTGTCCACAATGACTGACCACCTGACAGTGACCACCACAGCTGAGCCCCACTAGCCTGACCACCTGACAGTGACCACCATGGCTGAGCCCCACTAGCCGTGCCAGGGTCCCAGGACACTTATTCATTTCTGTTACAGTTTCTATTGCAACTTCTAAGGTGATTCATTGCAAAGAGGATGACATCTCCTTCTCGGGTGCCTGCACCCACCTTAGCAATCGTTAACACTCTTCTAGCTCAGACTTGATTCTCTGCATTTCAGACCAGGCCTGATTTCTGGGGCTGTCAATTCAGGACCAGGCAGAGAGGAGCTAAGATGCCCCTGGTACTGCCAAGAACGTGCCCTGGGGGAGGCCACACAGGCTGGGTAGCGTTACCTCGCGCCAGGACAAATACACTCCCCGCAGGGCAGAGGCTGTACCCTCAGCATCCAGGGGTTGGGCAGGAGAGTGGAGCCTGCACCAGGCTCCATGGACCCAGGACCCGGCTTCCCTAAACCCCTTATAGCCCAAGTGCCTGCTAGGGGTGAACGGGGGTGGGGAGCCCCAATGGAAAGTCCTTCCTTGGGTCAAGGAGGGAGCTGTGCTCTCAGCACCCCCACCATGGTACCATCTGGGGGCTTCTCTGCCCATGCTGGGAAGGATCCTGCTGACAGGACCATGGAATCTCCAGTGCCCCCCAGGGTTTGCTGAGTGCATCTCTGGGCTTCCGCCTCTAGTTCTAGGGTCAAACCTGTGGGGCAGGTGGAGTCCTCCTCCCACTGCTGAGCTTTTCCTGAGGTGAGGTTATACGGTGAAAGGCACGTGTTTTAAACACACAGTTTGATAAGTGTTGATTGCTGTATCAGTACACCTGTGACACCATCACCACAGCCAGGACACACACAAGTTCTGTCCTTGGGGTCATTTGCTTTGCCTATACATTGCACTCTTAGTGGGACACGGTACCCACCCTTAGTGTCGGCTTCTCCAACTCAACGTCACAATCTTGAGATTCTTGTTAACGAGCCTTGCTCAGGTGGGATTTAGTAACTTGCCCAAAATGAAGTGGAGGGGCTGGGGTTCAAAAACTCAGGAAAGGGAAACCAAGAAGTTTCCGCACTGAATTTTCCTTCCACTGACATTAGGGTCCTCCCGAGAGCAAAGACAGCAGCCTTGGATTTGGGCTGTCAGGAAGGAGACACGAAAGGCGTCTGTGTTCCAGAACTAGTGTTTTACGTGCATTTTGTAATAGTAAAAGATTGTGGATTCTTTTTTCCTGTTTTTTTTTTTTCTTTTAAACAAAAGACTGAGCTGACTATTAGTCTAAGGAGGTGAATTGAGACACTTCCATGTCCCATTTTGGTTGACATTTGGAATTTTTCCCCGGAGGTGCATCCCAAGAAGTCCTGATGGCAAGGCCACTACATTAACTGCAGCCATCCATGTCATGCCCGAAATCTCTTTCCTTGTTCCTCTGATTAGCCGTCTGCCAGCCTGAGCCCTGCTCCTGGTGTCTGGCATCTTCTAGGCAGCTGCAGGCCTGTCCCTAGAGCCCTGAGGCCCTCGCTTGGCCATGTGGATAAGACCAGCCAGGCTCAGGCCCAGTTCTACCAGCTGCGTCCCAGCGCAGCATCCCTGATCCTGCTTCAGCCCAAGTCATGCATTGCCCTGCCTGCCTTTGGGGACATGTGGTTTTGTCTAGAGCTCTAGGGTCACTGGAGCCAGCATTGATCATTTCAGAAAATGTTAGGGTTTGTTTTTGTCCTTTTAGCTTTGCTGTCATTTCTGGACCTACCAATACCACCATCACCATCACTGTTTTACTGGAAAGCAGGGTGCATGTTGGAAGGCCGAATCCACTGTGCATAGCCCTCTGCCTTGGTAACCTGGATACCTATTCTCTGGGTCAGCTAAGACAGAGAAATACTCATTTGTCAGTGAAGAGCTGAGAGCAAAGACAGGGACCAGCAACGGTTGTGACTCTGGCCAGGGGTAGCAAAAGGGTGAGTGGCAGGGGCAGGAGCAGTGCTTGGGCCAGCCACAGCCTTGAGAGCAGCAGGCAGACCTTTGTGGCGAAGAGTTATGGATCCTTGTCCAGAGAGGGCATCTAGCTCCCAAGGCCACACAGCCATGGGGAGGCGGCACCATGGTCAGAGCCCTAGACACCCATAGGGCTGGCCAATTCTTGCCAATGTCATAGACATATGGGAAGGTGTACAGATGTCTCTACCTAGCTGGCTATTTGTTCCTTCAGAACAAGGCACAGGCCAGGAATAGCTCCTGAAGCTCCTGCTCCATGGCCCCCACTCAGGACGGGCCTCACACACCATTAAACGGGCCTTTCTTCCTGCCACGTTGGCCTGGGTGTGGCTCATGGTCCCCGGGCCTCTGTCTACACACTGTCTGCAGCTCAAATGTGCATAGAGGGAGAGAGGGGTTTCCCTATAGTGGATCCTCTGCCTGCAATGTCCTGAGAGCAAAGGAGACAGGCCTGTGACTACCTGGAAAATACCAGACACCAGGGGCAGGGGTTGGGTTGGTAGACAACTGCCACCCCCAGATGACAGTATGCCACTTGTATTGGCAGTCCAGGGCAGACAATGGCCAATGCCCTCCTGGCAAGGCTCACCTGCCTGCTGGGTTAGCTACAACATTCAGATAGAGGGTGTCAAAGGCTCTCAGGCCTTCTAGGCACTGACAGAAGCCACACATTACCCTGCTCCAAGTCCAGACCAGTGCTCCTCCTGCAAAAGAGCCACCTGTGTCCCCATTTTCAGGGGATTGGCAGAGGTAACACTCGGAGACCTGAGGCGGCCGGTCCTCTCCAGGGTTTGACTGGGACCCTGGGTCCCTCAGCTGTCCACCTTCATCATTCTCCATAGGATGAAGACAGGTTCACGGCTCCCCACCCCAGACTGGGCAATCCATCTTCATAACCACCACCCCTCTCCTTTGCTAGCACTCACTGGAGCCTCCTCATGGATTGCCTTGTTAGGACACAGCCCAGGATCCCCACTCTCCGGCACAGAGAGGTGAAGCACCCCACAGAGGTCACTCAGCCATCAGAACCCCCAACCCCATCCTGGGTGTCCCTTTAAAAACCAGATTCAGATTGCTGATGAGGAAAAGGCTGTGGCCGGTGAAATACCGTTCTCTTTTAACATGATACCATCTGTAACCAGCATGAATGAGGACAGGGAGGCTATTGTAAAGGACAAACTTACTCCTGCAGCTGGCAAGAGATCAGATTGAGCTGAGGACTATAGCGAGAGACAGGCAGAGTCCCTTTCTGGACCTCAGCTTGCCATCCACAAAAGGGCAACCTGGACTTGCCACTCCCTGATAACTCCTGGTCCCACGGGGGTCTGCCCTGTGGCCTCAAGGGCTTCACATGTGTCTGTGCACGTGGGTGAGGGAGGCTGTGTGTACAAACATGCCTGACAACATGGACCAGTACATAAATACATGAGTAGAAGTATCTGTCAGCAGAGGAAGCCACCAGCAGGGCCAGCTCTGGCTCTTCATAGACCTAGACAGCAGGGAGCTTGCATTCTTTTAATTATTCTTTTTTATTAAGAATGTAATTCATGGCTCAGCACCTATGGCTCAACAGGCTAAGGCGCCAGCCACGTACACCTTAGCTGGCGGGTTTGAATCCAGCCCGGGCCTGCCAAGAAACAATGACGGCTGCAACCAAAAAATGGCCAGGCGTTGTGGCGGGTGCATGTAGTCCCAGCTACTTGGGAGGTGGAGGCAGGAGATTTGCTCGAACCCAGGAATTGGAGGTTGCTGTGAGCTGTGATGCCACTGCACTCTATCCAGGGTTATAGCTTGAGGCTCTGTCTCAAAAAAAAAAAAAAAGAATGTAATTCACGTACCATAAAATCCATCATTTTAAAAAGTGTACAATTCATTGGGTTTTAGTATATTCACAGTGTTGTACAGTCATCACCACTATCTAATCAAGAACATTTTCTTTACCCCCAAAAGGAACCCTGGTCCTGTGGCGCTCACTCCCAATGTCCCCTCCCTGAGCCCCTGGCAACACAAAAACCTACTTTCTTTCTGTCTCTCTGGCTTCGCCTGTTCCGGACATTTCATACAAGTGGAATCACACATTATGTGGCCTTTACTTTAGGGCTTCTTTCTATGAGCACAATGTCCACAAGGTTCATCCACGCTGTAGCGTGTCAGAGCTTCGTTCCTTTTGATGGTTGAAAATTATTCCACAGTGAGGAGACCCCACATTTACTTTATCCACTCATCTGTTGGTAGACATTGGATTGTTTTTCTTTTCTGGCTGTTGGGGGTAGTGCTGCCACAAGCATTCAGGTACAAGTTTTTGTGTGGACGCAGTTTTCAGTTCTCTTTGGTACATTCCTAGCAGTGGGGTTTCTGGGTCCTCAGATAGCTGTATGTTTTGGGCTTTGAGGAAAGAAACTATTTTCCCAAACAGGTGCACCATTCTCCATTCCCATCTGCAGTACGCGAGGTTCCAGTTTCTCCACATCTTCATCAGTGCTTGCTATGTTATCTGTCCTTTTAATCAAACCCCCCCTAGCAGGTGTGAGGCGCTCTCTCTTTGTGAATTTGATTTGGGTTTCCCTGATGACTGAGGGTGTGTCAAGTGTCTGTTCCTGAGCTTTTTGGCCATTTGTCTGTCTTTGAAATGTCTATTCAAGTCCTTTGCCCATTTACTGCTTGAGCTACTTGTCTTTTTATGATTGAATTGTAAGGATTCTTCATCTATTCTGAATACTAGAGGCTCATCAGATATATGAGGTCTGACAATTAAGTTCATGAACTTGGCACTGTGCACTTGGGTTGGCAGCACTATACAAACAACTTGGTAAGGGTTTACAACCCTTGGTATATCAGCATCTCACAGCTGTATTGGTGTTGACACGTGGTGGTGTCTTGCTGTGTGGCTTTCATTGTTTTTGCATATTTTTGCATACTTTTGTGAGAATGTCAGAGTTTTAATTAGAGCAATGACCAAACATCAAATCTCTTGCTAAATTTGGCAAGAGTGGAAGTAAAATCAGGGACGTGTTAGTCCACATTTAAGGGGATAATGCCTTGAAGAAAAAACATCAGTGTAAAAATGGATTAGACATTTTTCTGAGGGGAAAGTGTCACTGATGAACACTGATGAACTGAGCTCAGGGCAGCCAGTAATGATCAGAACTGATGAAAACATTGCACAACTTCATCAAATTGTGCATGAGAATCTTCAGTTGACTGTGAGAAGCATAGCAGACCAAGTAAACAGAGATAGACAGACAGGAAAATCTTAACTAAGATTCTTGGCGTGAGAAAGGTGCATGCAAAAATGGTCCTAAAGGAGCTCACCAATGAACAAAGCAAAGGAAAGTCAAAGTTTGCCAAGACCTTTTGGAGAAGCAAGACCAGGTTTGGGACCATGTGATCACTGGTGATAAAACATGGGTGTACCAATATCACCCTGAAACAGAGTGTCAAAGTGCACAGTGGAAGTCAACCAATTCTCCATGTCCAAAATATTTAAATCAGTCCAAATCAAGAGTTAAAATGATGTTGCACACTTTTTTTTATATCAAAGGGATTAGTCATTATGAATTTGTACCAAATGGAGAAAAAGTTAATCAACTTTACTATTTGGAGGTGCTGAAAAGGCTGTGTGAAGAAAAGTTAGATGAAAATGACCTGAACTTTTTGACAGCAACTCATGGCTCTTGCATCACAACAATGCACCAGCTCACACAGCACTGTGAGGGAGTATTTCGCCAGTCAAGAAATAACTGTGTTGGAACACCCTCCCTACTTACCTGATCTGGCCACCAGTGGCTTTTTTCTTTACACAAAGACAAATAAAATACTGAAATTAAGACACTTTGATGACATTCAAGACCTCAAGGTAATATGATGAGAGCTCTAACAGTTCTGATAGCCATTCCAGAAAAAGAGTTCCAAAATTGCTTGAAAGGGCGGACTAGGCACTGGTGTCAGTGCATAGCTCCCAAGGGGAATACTTCAAAGGTGACTGTTGATATTCAGCAGTGATGTGTGAAACACTTTTTCAGGAACTTAATTGTCAGAGCATGCATGACTTGCATATGTTTTCCCCTAGTCTGTGGGAATAGTATCATTTTTAAGCTATTGCACACTAACTCTAAAATTTCCATAGATTCCAATCCCTGAATTTTGGGGGTAAGTAGAAAAAGCAGTGCTCAGGCCCAGCTCTGCCTCCTTGTGGTGGTGTGACCCTGAGGGTTCCACTATGCAGGGCTTCGTCTTCTGTAACCCAGACTGGTGCTGTTTGCTAAGATCGATGTGAGAGCTCTGGGCAGGTCCTGACCCGAGAAGCACCAGGCAGAGCCCTGTGTGAGCATGAGGGTAGCAGGACCCGAGGAGAGCCCATGGGGTGGGTACCACGGGGCCCTGGCAGGAGGTGGGATGACATCAGCAAACAGGCCTGGCCTGACAGAAGATCTGGGGAGGGGCTGCCCTGAGCGACCCCAGTGATCTGACTGACCAGCCGCCTGCCCCACAGCCAACAACATCTGCTTCTACGGGGAGTGTTCCTACTACTGCTCCACTGAGCACGCCCTGTGTGGGAAGCCAGACCAGATCGAGGGCTCGCTGGCGGCCTTCCTGCCTGACCTGTCCCTGGCCAAGAGGAAGACATGGCGAAACCCCTGGCGGCGCTCCTACCACAAGCGCAAGAAGGCTGAGTGAGTGTGGGGACCATGGGGGCCCCAGGAGGGCCAGGCTCTGTCCCTCTGCAGCAGGGGACAGGGACGGGAGAGAATCACCAGTGGCCGTGGCGGGAAGGTGATAGAGAAGGTGCAGGCGCTGCGCTGCCTGGTGCCAGGGCCTCACGCAGCTCCTTGCAGGTGGGAAGTGGACCCAGACTACTGTGAGGAAGTGAAGCAGACACCTCCCTACGACAGCAGCCACCGCGTCCTGGACATCATGGACATGACTATTTTTGACTTCCTCATGGGTATGTCCTGTGGCCACGCTGGCCACCCATCTAGTGCAAGGCACAAGGGCTCCCATGGACCTGCATGGACCAAGTGACACCCCGGGCTCTGCAGTGGGCATGCTGCCTGGCTGGCCCAGCATGGTCCTGTGTTCCCAGGGGGAAGGGCGGGGTTACTGTTTTTATGGTGTTAGAACAGCCCAGAGGTTGTGTTTTGGGGAAGGAGGGAAGACACTGCTTTTCAGAGACTGAGGCCTCTTGAGCTGCATCCCTGCTTGTCCCCACAGGAAACATGGACCGCCACCACTATGAGACATTTGAGAAGTTTGGGAATGAGACATTCATCATCCACTTGGACAATGGAAGGGGGTGAGTGTTCCTGCTCTCACAGACCCAGTGAGGGGCTGGCCACTACCTTATCCAGAAGTGGGAGGAACAAGCCTCGGCAGGGAGGGGCACGCACGGCTCCAGAGGACTCTCTCCATGTGAGATGCAGGGAGGGCCACCCAGGAATGGAGCCTCACAGTAATCCTGGGGAAACTGAGGCCTAGAGAAGCTGCTGGCTCAGAAGAGCAGGGCTGAGCTGGGCAAATGGGGTCTCTACCTGCACATGGGACTTAGAACCCGAAAGCCATGGACAAATGTCCTCTCTACCCCTGCCTGCGGCCACTTCTAAGCAATCCTGGGCTGCATCCTGAGAGCCCGATGGTCCTGATTAACAAAGCAGGCAAGCGAGTTACATCCATGCAGGGCTCAGATGCCTGAGAACTGTCAGCTTCAGGCACCTGGACAGTTTATGCCTAGGCCACAGTGTGGCCCCCTTAAGAGAGGCTACTATGGCTAATGTGGGCTGTCACCTTTTATGCTGTCTGGACACAGCTGCCTAGGACCCTTCCTTTGTATGTTTCATCTCAGATAAGTGGTCAGAACCCCACATCTAGGGCTGGGCTGGATATGCTCCCTGACCGCACCCTTCTGACTCTGCTTCTGTCCTGGCAGGTTTGGGAAGTACTCCCATGACGAGCTGTCTATCCTGGTGCCCTTGCAGCAGTGCTGCAGGTACAGCCCCCGTCCCCAGCCTCCGTCCCCAGCCTCCGCCCCGCCAACCAGCCCCTGCCCCGCCCCAGCTATCACACCAAGAGAAGAAAGGTGCCTTCACCCCTTTCATGAGGCTCATGTGCCCCAGTCCATCCCCCAGACTCCAGGACAGTCTTGTCTGTCCATGTGCACCATTTGCATATGTCACATGCAGGGAAGACACCCAAAGATCCTGCCCTCCTGGCACAGCCACCAGACCCTGTCCTCGGCTGCCTTCTGAGGTGCTCCCTGACCTAGCTTCCCCCCATTGGGCTGGGGACACAAGGTTGGAGGACACCTGGTTTGAGATCTCTAGGGAGACACCTGCCAGACAGAAAACCCAGGCTAGGGACAATTTCCTAGGTGAGCAGGCATCATCCTCACTCCTTCTGCTGGCCCCTCGGGGTGGTACATAGGCCACCTGTTCCCTGCAGAGCAGCACCCTAATCCCTCGTGCAGGCAAGAGGCAGGGCCGGAGTAGGTCCCACAGCTCTGTGTGTCTCTGTCTCTCTCCCCATCTCTCCCTCCATCTCTCCCTCCCTCCCTGTCTACCTCAGTCTTTCTGTCTCCCTTCCCCCCCTCCCCTCCCTGTTCCCCACTCCTCTCTTCCTCCCCCTCTCTTCCTCCCCATCTCCCCCTCACCTCCTCCTTCTTTCCCTCTCATTTCTGATGGCCGCGCATCTTCCCTCTCTCCTCCTCAGGATCAGGAAGTCTACCTACCTGCGTCTGCAGCTGCTGGCCCGGGAGGAGTACAAGCTGAGCCTGCTCATGGCAGAGTCTCTGCAGAAGGACCGGGTGGCGCCTGTCCTATACCGGCTGCACTTGGAGGCTCTGGACCGGCGGCTGCGCGTTGTGCTGCAGGCCATCCGGGACTGTATTGAGAGGGACGGACTCCACAGTGTGGTGGAGGACGATCTGGACACCGAGCACAGAGTCTCTTCCGCAAGGTAGTGACCCGCCGCTGCCACTCTGCCCGCCTGATGAGGAGGGAGCCGGGGCTCAGGGGACCCCACGTACCACATCGTGAATTCAGTGAATTCAGAGACTGGACAGATGAACGGTCCCCAGGTTGTGAACTGCGGCCCCGGAAGGCTGAGTTCGTTCCACTGAGGGTCTGATAAGATGTGTTGTGTTAGTTTTTGAGCCCAGAAAATGTTGGGAAGGAAGTACTGTCTGTGCTCACGGACAGAGGCAGCTGTGGTGGGGGTGCGCTGTCCTATTTGTAGGGAAAGGAAGCCTTCATTTACTGTTTTGTATTTATATGAGGTGGATATGCGTATAAACAGGCATACACGCCGACACAGATTACCTACCCAGCTAACAGGAGGGCTGTCCTCCCCTCTCGGACACAGTTAGCCGTTAGTGCTTTCACACTCTGGACCTGATTTAAAATAAAGATGACTCTTCTCCGTCCCAGAGCCTCAGCACTCAGAGGGCTGGAGG
This sequence comes from Perodicticus potto, assembly GCA_963574655.1. NCBI lineage: Eukaryota > Metazoa > Chordata > Mammalia > Primates > Lorisidae > Perodicticus > Perodicticus potto. The sequence goes on from CAUYRH010039524.1 coordinate 40,679, forward strand.
GTCTTGTCTGCAGGCAGGAGGTGGCTCCCAAGGGACGTTAGGCCTGTGTGTTGTGGCCGAATCCACAAATGTGGGTTTCAGATGATGTAATGACCAGTTATTCTACTCATCTGTTGCAACCAGCAGCCTCTGACTTCCCTTTGGACGGTGGTGTAATCACGTCACACAGGGTCCACTGCACATTGAGTAGGTTTGCCTCTGCAGCATTTTTGTGGAATAGTTTGCAATGTGGTAAATGTGCAATAAAAATATGGCAAGTGTGTGTTGGCGGCCGCACTGGGGCGGGGCCCGCAGACCCTGGCACTTAGCTGCCTGCCCACCCACCCTCTGCAAGAGCAAGTCCTGGCCCCAGATGTACCCGGGCCCCTGGCTTCCAGCTGACCTTGGTGCCTGGAGCCTGAGGCCTGCTGGGGCCATGGAGGGAGCATCCTGCTGAGCCCCGGTGAGTAGGCTGAACAGGCCTGAGCTCTCCACAGGGTGCCCAGCAGGAGCCCAGCAGGGGGCAGCAAGGGCTCCAAGGAGAGCTTGTGGCTGCAGGCATACTGCAGACCTCAGCGTTCTAGAAGCACAAGGGTCCCTGGGGTCAGAGTGATGGAGTCACAGCCCCATGGTCATGGGGTCCACGTCGTCTCACTGTGATCACTTTGTATGCACCGGGCCCCCTGCAAAACAATCCACGTAAATCATTACTGGTCTCTAAAGCAAAATAAGGTCAATTTGATTTCCTTCATTTTACAGATAGGCAAAGTCACTCAGCTTGTAAGTCAGTTTAGGTTCCTGGAATGGAAAAGCTAGTGGGGAAAACACCATCAGCCAAAGAGGGTGCAGAGGCCCCCAGCGTTAACTAAGCTCAGGATGAGGCAAGCTTCCTGCACAACCAAACCTAAGGAGATTGTCAGATTAGGACAAATCACCAACGGAAATAAACAAGCAATGTGATAAAGTGTTCCTCGAAGGCTATCTCTAGTGGCTCTGTCTCTGTACAGGGCCCGAGTTCCCAGGGGTTGGCTCACTGGGTGGCCTGAGCCCCCTTCCTGCCACCTCCCAGCTGCACTGGCTTGCACACTGGCTCCGCCTCTCCCAGCTCTCCTTCCCAAGGGCTCCCACCCCCTTCATCCTTTCTTCCCAGGGAGGGACTAGAGAGGTGGGTGTCAGGCATGCGAGGTACTTTAGTCTCCATCACCCCCAGCACTGAGAGTGAGACTGAAGCAGAGCTGGGTTCAAGGGCTGGGTTCAAGCCCAGGGTGGTGCAGAGGAGCTGTTGGCCTGAGCATACCAGAGGAGCCCTGGAGCCCCTGTCTCAGGCTTCACCTGAGTGATGTCACACAGCCCAGGAGCCCCTGGAAATCAAACTCAGGGAGCTCATCCATATTGGCCCCCCTGCTTTCCAAGGCCCTTCATTCATTCACCTGTCCTTCAAGGCAGACACATTGTGCACTAGTTATGTGCCCAGCTGGGGTGCAGAGGTGACCCAGACAAGGCTCTGTCTTCATTACACCAGCACGATAGATAGAAATTAACCACAAACAAGATCACTGGCTACAGCAGCTGTCAGGGGATGGAGGACACCCAGATGGACACTGCAGGGCAGTGAGAGGGGTGCCACGGGCCTCCCCAAATCTCACTGTGATTGTGAGTGGAGGTGATTGAGGTAAACCAAGGTCACTGGGGTGACCCCAGTCCCATGTGGCAGGGTTCTCGTAAAGACACACAGAAGGACAACCACGTGAGACAGGCGGAGACACCACTTGCCCTGCTACCCTCTGATCTCACACCCAGCCTCCAGGTCAGAGAGAGGCATGTGCTGGCCGAGCCTTGTATGTGGAGCTTGGGGGCCCCCTGCTGGCCAGCATGGGAGGCTCTGAGGGGTGTTTCTCAAAGCCTGAAGTGCGAGGAGCCACTGGGATGCTGCAAGCTGGGGCGGTGAGGGGAAAAGGGAAGCACCAGGTCCTCAATGGGCCCTCAGGCCTTGGGAAGGTAAGACCTTAGGTGCCTTTAATTGGGCAGGAATTTAATTAAATTAATGAAGAAGCAAATATTCTCTGATATTCTCTGGGGTTGAACTGATTGAGGTTTGGCGCAGGGAGAGCAGCAGTGGCTGACTGTCTGCTGCCTCGGCCAGCCCAGAGAGCAGCAGCAAGTTGAGAGGGGAGCCAGCATGGTGAGTGGGAAGGGGGTGCGAGGAGAACCATAGGACTTCCAGAATTGCCTGGACCCTTCGAGGCGTGTCCCATCGTGAGGGGGGTTGGCGGCAGGGCTGAGCCTGTAGTGTGGCCAAGTGGTATCTGTCGCACCTGTTTGGTGTCAGTGCAATGGGGTGACTGACAGAGGCATTGGAGGGCTCAGCACAGAGCCAGAGCACAAAGCCGTGGGAGGACCAGCCCATGTGGCAGGGAAAGGGGGTGCACTGTATGCAGAGCCCAGCTCACCACAACATCTGTGGCCAGATGGAGAGTGAACCTGAAAAGAAAAGAGATGGCTAGAAGTCAGGAAAGCCCAGGGACAATCAGAGGTGGCTAATTGTGCAGACTACATGTGTCCCTGCTGTCAATCATGGGAGGAGGGACAGGTCGGACCCATTGCACATGCAGGCTCCAGCAACGTGAAGACATGAAAAGAAGCAGCCTGAAGATGTATGCAAAGACAGAGCCCTGGGGACCCCCGGAACCTCTGAGGACCCTGGGAAGCCCTGGGAATTTGGAGGAGCTGAGGATCCACACTAAGGAAGGAGTCCTGAAAACACTGAGGCAGGAGTATTGAGGATCTTGGAGAACCCTGGGGGCCCTGGGAGCCCTGAGGATGTGCATCCTGGCAGGAGCCAACCCCTTGGAAGAAGCGGGGAGCTGACTGAGGGGGAGCTGGCTGGTTAATGTCCAGAGGACAGTGTGGGAAATCACACCCGATGGAAAGCGCAACAGAAGGAACAAGGGGTAAAGTTGAGAAAGACTCCAGAGAAAAGCAAGGGAGGTAAGAAGCTGGGGAGCAAGAGGAAAAAGAGTGCAGATCAGAGGCTCAGTCCAGGTGGTCAGTGGTAACTAGCAGAAGAGATACATACGAGAGAAAATGGAAGTGAGGAAATACACAGGAAGAAACAGAAATAAATGAAACTTAGCATGAACAGAAAGACCTAAACCTGCAGATTAAATTGTCTATGTTTCCAGCAGGAAAAAAGGGAGAACAGCAGAAAGGCCCAGACACCACCAGGAAATCTAGCACACTGGGGGAGATGGGCTAACGCCCACAGCACACCAAAGCCGTGGTCGGGGCTCAGGGCTGGCACCTCACCTGCTTCTCAACAGCAGCACTGGAGTCTGCAGGGCAGAGCTGCTCCCCCTAAACACCAGTGAGCAGGTGCTGCATCCAGCCCCAGGTGGCACAGGGGTGAGGGTGGAATGGTGCACACCCAACACACAGACTCCAGACACAGGTGGCCCCTCATCCCCACCAGGCAGAGAAGGCCCCAGGGGTGAGAGGACCCCAAGTACACCGGTGCCCTGGGCTCCCCAACAGAGCCAGCTCCAGAGGGAAGGACTAGGAGGGTGTGGAGTGTGTGCAGAGTGATCGGCGCCTACCGTAGGTGTGGACACCGTAGCTCAACCTTGAATGATGCTCGTGACGCTCACAGACACAGTAATAATCAGCAATCAGCACCATCTCCAAAGAAGAAAGGCTCCATCACCATCAGGGGAAAGCGGTGTTTGGGTGGGGGGGCTGTCTCACAAGAACTGAATCCTCCTTCAGGGTAGGAAGTTGATGACTATTGTACAAAGCCTAAAAATAAAAAGTTGTCACCTAGCCTGTTCTTTAGAAACAGGGAGTTAAATACAAAAGCAAAATAAAATACGCCCAGCAAAACATACACAAGAGGGATTTTCCCTGGGTCTTTGCCACCTGCGGGAGGGGTGAGGGCCACTGTTTTCCCTGATTTGACCTGTGGTCTCATTCAAGACTTTCGAACCACTATTTTTATTGCTGTCATTAAATCCAACATGAAGTTTAGTGCCATTGAATGGGGGTGACACCTACAGCAGAGACCCACCAGGCCCTGGGGAATCAGTGCCAGCCCAGAGTGGGCCACTGCCTCTTTCCTCTCTGCTCCTTTCTCCATGGTGTGGTAGGGGGTCGTTCACTACCCCATGGGGCCCACTTCTTAGCTATGGAGACTATGTCTCAGAGGGTGTGGCGACTTCCCAGTGTATGGCACACGGGCCACGCTGTGTTCTTCATCCCAGAGTCCCCGTCTTCTCGCCTTCAGAATCAATGCTGGGCACTACCCTGCTGGTGGGTTCGGTGGTGGTGCAAACCCCCCGGGGACTCCTGTGCATCTGCAGTGCTGAAACCCAGTGCAGAGCAGGAGCCCAGGCTCTCAGTTACGTCCCTCTCAGTGAGAGTCTGTGACCCGAGTGAGCCAAGCCACCTGCCCTACCCAGAAGTAGGACAGCATTTGGCTGGAGGGGCCTATGAGAAATGTGTGGGTTAGAATTCAGACATGATTTTTTTAAAAACTGGGGGAAATAATAAAACACAGACCTCCTTGGGTCGGCTTGGGATTTCTCTTGGACAACAGGGGAGCTCCTGCCAGAGGATAGGCTAGAGCCCAGGGGGCAGGGGACACTGCCAGAAGCCCGAGGGCAGCTGAGGCAAGGCTCAATCTCTGAATTAAAATGCATAAATGAACAGAGTGCCTGGCCTCTGCTCTTGCAGACGACAGGGACCAAATGTGTGAAATAGGGCCCAGGCGTGCAGGTGGTGGGCACACCCTGACTTCCCAGGCCCCCAAGAGAGCACCAAGGCCACCCTGTGGAAGGGGGACTGCTGGTGCCCTGGAGTGGTCCCCAAACATCGCTGCTTTGTAGCCACCAGGAATGGGTTCAGTGTACATGTTCTTGGGCCAGACCCCATCAGGATGCAGGGGCTGATGCCTTCTGTGGCTCCCAGGTGGCCTGGACACAAGGGCTCCCAGGAGACGCTTTTGGGGCTCACCACTTGGCCCCATCCCCACCGCCAGGACGCTATACCTGTGTGGCTCCCAAAACAGACTTGCCCCCAGCACATCCTGCTTGAATCCTGCCAGTAATGGCAGAATGTCCCACAAGAAGGCCTGGACCAAGGGAGATAGGAAAAGGCCTGGGCCACCCTGCCGGGTTGATGGTGAAGCAAGACAGAGTCCCCCAGACTGGGCCTTTGTCAGAAGAGCAGAACTCCAAAGCCTCTGTATGTGTGTGGGGGGGGGGGGGAGCGTGTCTTCCCCCGCACAGGGGGCCTTTCACACCCTTTGCAGAGCTGCATTCAGAAGAAAGTGTTAAAAGGCCACCCAGGAGCCATGCCTCTGGCAAAGCGTCCGGGTGGGGTCTGCTCCTGGTCTCAGCCTCTGTAGCGGCATTGTCCTCAGGTAACCCCTGGGATAAAGGGAGAGTCAGAGGCCCAGAGGAGGGGCCTTGCCCCTGAGCCTGCCTCAGCCCAGGTTAGGAACAACAGCAACAGCGAGATTGCCCAGGTTAGGAGCAACAGTTAGGAGCAACAGCGAGATTGCCACAGGGGCTTGGGCCAGCTGGTCCCTGCCCAGAGCCGGTCCTACCCTGTCTCTGTGGGTCCCAGGGCAAGGATGCTGCTCCCTTAGCCAGGCTCGCTGTGGTCAGCATCGTTTACAGGTGAGCACATTCTCCTTGCGAACACCTGCTCATGTCTGGTACCCTTCCGCCATCTAGAGGATATCTCAGGAAAAGCAAGCACCTGGCACAGCCCCACACCACGGCTGGGCACAAAGACCAGACTAACTCAGCCTCATTGTCCAGGGGTTCAGGGCGCATCCCTTCTCCCGATTCCACAACCTGACCAAAAGCTCCAAGCAGGAGCCCTGTGAGTCCTGCCTTCTGCTGTCACCCCAGGGCCCAGCACAATCCTGGCATATCAAACATACCTGTTCTCCAACATGTACCTTCTTAACAGGGGCTGAATTCAGGCTTTGCACACCTGAACGCCAAAAATGTTTGTGACACTCTCCTTCAGACAGAGAACAAGAGAAATGTTGGAATTCTACACAGAGGCCCTCACCAGACATATAGTGAGCAATCCCCTGGTCATGGGGTTCCACGGAGGCAGCACCCTGCAGAGCCCCCATCCCACCCTGTGGGCAGCCAGGCAGACCAGTGGTCTGCACAGCTTTCTTTCATCATCTCAGTGCTCCGTCACGCACCCATCCTCTTTCACATCCCCTGCAGCCCCCACAGTCAGCATTGGAGGCTCCCACTGCCCTGTGTGTGGCAGTCGTCCTCAAGCTGGCCCCCAGTCCTCTCCTCCTGGTATTCCTGCCCTTGTGAGTCCCTGGCCTTGTTGCAGCCACATTGGTCTGTGAGCCCATTAGAACACAGGTAAGTGACAGCTCAGCCCTGCCAGAGCTGGGGGTGTAGAAGGCTCCTGCTTGCATGCGCGCGCGCTCTCTCTCTCTTTCTCTCTCCCCCTCCCTCCCTCCCCCTGGGATCTCTTGCTGTGTGGAAGATGGGACTCCTGTCAATAGCCACATGAGGGCGCCATCTCACCCTCCCCTCATGATACAGCTGACTCCCCAAGCCAGAACCACCAGCTAAACCACCCTTGAATTTCTAAACCTCAGAAACCCTATGAGACAACAAATGTTTGTTCATTGTTATTTTAAGCCACTTAATTTGGAGTGGTTTGTTATGCAGTAATAGATAACTAATACACTGTTGAGACTTTTACATTACCTACAAAGACTTTTCCATCTGTTAACAGTTGCTTCAAGGTCACCTATTAGGAGCAGAGAATCATTCAGACTGCACTTCTCCACCTTAGCTATCTCTGTTTCTAATGAGCTACTGCACAGGTTCTGCGGCACATCTCAGGTCTTCTCACAGCGCACCAGTTGAAAATCACCCTTCTGCCTTCCAAGGTAACAGCTTTTGTATTAGTTTCACAGAGCTGCCGTAGCAAATGACCATGAACTTGGTGGCTGAAAACAACTCAAATTTATTCTCTCATAGTTCCAGAGACCACAAGTTTGAAATCAAGGTGTCATTAGAGTTGGCTCCTTCTGGAGACTCTGAGGGAGATTCTGCCCAGGCCTCTCCTCCAGCTTCTGGTGGTTGTTGGTGATCCCTGGTGTTCCTGGCATGTGGCAGGGTCACTCCAGTCTTGGCCTCCATCATCAGTTGGCCTTTTTCTTCATGTCTCCTTCTCCCGTTTCTGTGTGTTTCTCTGAGTCCACCTCTCTCTCTCCTTCTCCTTATACAGGTGGTCCTCGGGCTACAAACAAGATAGGTTCTGTAGATTTGTTCTTAAGTTGAATTTGTATGTAAGTTGGGACAGGTGCATTTACCTCTCACCTGTAGTAGCTTCTGTTTGTAAGTGTGAGTTGCACATAAGTTGCACGTTTGTGACTTGGGGACTGCCGGTAAAGATGTCAATCATTGGATTAGGGCCCACCTTAAACCCAGCATGATTTCATCTCAAGATTCCTCATTAAATCCATCTGCAAAGACGCTCATTCTAAATAAGATCACATTCCGAAGTTCTGGGTGGGTATGGATTTTGGGGGCACACTGTTGAACTCACTACTGCCCTGTCATCCAGGTGAATGTTATCTCTCTTTTCATTTTGTAGTCCATTCTGTTTTTAAGCATGCTGTGAGTGTTAACTAGGATAACCAGAGCCACTCTCCATTCATAGGGAAATCATGATTTCATTCACAGGAGACACTGTGCTTCAGATATAAAGGCTCAAAGATGTTTGATAAAGATGCGGCATAAACACAAACTGGCTCCGTGCATCACAGCTCCCATCCACACGCTTCCTGCAGGGAAGTTCCCTGCCCAAACTATTTGTTAGCTTATTAGTAACCGAGGGATGGTGGCTTTCTGACTTTGCCATCCAGCTTTCCTATTTTCCACAGCCCTGAAGAATACAAATACAAGTATAAAGCATCCCAAACAGAGTGCTGCTCCCTGCAACCCAAAGTGAAGGCTGTAGCTCCAAACCTGAACACTCCCTGGGCCCCTGTGTGTCCTGCCTGGTTCTGTGCTCACGTGTTTATATGTTGACCATGTGCTCAAATTCTGCAGTGAGTGAGAGACACACCTGCCATCAACATGGGTACCAGAAACTCCTGAATGCACAAATGGGACATGGTCCCAGGGAGACGGCAGATAGGACGGGACAAAGGCACAAAGGCAGGTAAGGTATTGAGGGCAAAGTGTCACGGTGTCTGCAACTTACTTGGAGACATTTCAGAAGAAACAAGAATTCAAGGAGGCACCTGAATTCTACTCTGGGATGAAATTATACCTCAGAGAATAATTTTAAAAAATCATATTCATGCAAATGACTCTTTTCTTTCCCCAGGTAAATGAGTCAAGATATTAACTGAACTCTAGAATTGGCAGTGTTTCTGGCTGTATATTGCACGATTCTTTCAACTTTTGGGTAGATGTAAAAGTTTACACCAGCCTTCATGAATTGTCCCGAGGAAAAAAATATGTGAGCACAATTTGCAACCTCCTGTAGAGATGTATATCTGCTGCCTGCTCGGCCACCCCCTCCTCGCTCCAGCCAGAAGCCACACGGGGCGCCTGACAGAGAACAGATGCCGAGGAGGGTGGGCAGCCACAGGGCTAGGCCCACACCAGGTCCAAGTCCCCTGCAGGATGGAGCGCACCAGATCACTTCGACCTGTGTTCCTGTGCCCCAGATTTTATCTTTTCTGAGATGTCTGGCAGACACCTCAAGTTTAACCTAAGCTGATCTTACATTTGTCCCCCAGGAAAGACCCTGCCAGTGCCACCTTTCCATTGTCATCAGCAATGACCCCATCTTCCATTGCTTAAGCTTCCGCACTTGCCCTCACACCCACAGCTTCTCAGCTCTACCCTCAAAAAGCCTACAGAACCAGCCACCCTATGCCCCAGCCCCCGGCCCCCAGTGCTCTTCTGATTTCATATTCCAGTGACCCCTGCTCCAGATGTACACTCTTGAGAGTCAGGTCTCAGTGAGGCAGTCCAAGGGGTCCTGCGAATCCTCACAATAGCCTGTGTGGCCCTCCACGGCCAAGCCTCTATCCACTTGCTAGTATCATCCTCCTTCTCTTCCCTCTTCTTTTCCAGCCCCATACGCCCTGGCTGCTTCTCAGTTGATGGCCACACACCTGGCATCGCCCTCTGCTCCACTACTCTCTCCACCTTGGGGGCCTCCACATGTTCACATCTCTCACACACTCCCCTCTTTCTGGTCCCTGCTCAGGTGTCATCTTACGGTGAAGGCCATGGTGACTAAGCCATGAAGATGTTCACATGCACACAGAACACATGTATGCACATGTGTGCACATACGTGCACGTAGACGAATGTGTGCATGCACCCAGCACCCTGGACTCTGCTCTGTTTCTTTTACCATAGTACTTTTCTCAACTAAATTATCATATCAATCACTTTTTTGTCTTCACCAGCAGAATAAGTGTAGGAACACATTTGGGGCCACAAAGGCAGGGCAGAGTTTTTACCGGTATTGTTCACTGATGAACATTGTAACCTTGATAAACAATGAGCATGACTCCAGGGTTCTGTACGACAGAAAGAGCCACCCTTTGGTCAGAAGGAGCCACAGCCACAAATTTATTCAGCTAATGAATCATTTCTCTCTTGCTGCTTTGAAAAGTGTCCTTGGCCTTGGACAGTTTGATTATGTGTCTCAGTGAGGATCTGTTGAGTTTATCTTACTTGGAATTCACTGGGCTTCTTGGTGTGTAGGTTCGTGTATTTCATCACATTTGTGACTTCTTGGCCATTATCTTTAAATATCTTTCTATCCCTTTCTCGCCTCTCCTTCTGGGTCTCCTATTATGCATAGTTAGGGTGTGTGATGGTGTCCCACAGGTCTCGAAGGCTTTAGTTTTCTTCATTATGTTTGCTTTCTGACCTTTAAACTGGATTATCTCAATTGACCTATCTTTAAGTCATTGTTTCCTTTTGTATGCCCGCTCAAATCTGCTATTAAATCTCCCTACTGAAATTTTCATCTGTTAATTTTCAGCCCCAGAATTTCTGTTTGGGTCCTTTTCATAATTTGCATCTCATTATTGATATTCACTATTTGTTCAAACATTATTCTCCATTCTTTCTTTTTGTTTTTTTGTTGAGACAGAGTTTCACTATGTCGCCCTCGGTAGAGTGCTGTGGCATCACAGCTCAGAGCAACCTCAAACTCTTGGGCTCAAGCAATTCTCTTGCCTCAGCCTCCCAAGTAGCTGGGACTACAGGTGCCCGCAACAAAACCTGGCTATTTTTTGTTGCAGTTGTCATTGTTGTTTAGCTGGCCTGGGCCAAGTTTGAACCCGCCACCCTCTGTGTATGTGGCTGGCGCCATAACCACTGTGCTATGGGAGCCAAGCTTGTTCTCCAGGTTTTCTTTAGCTCTTTGCCCATTGTTTCCTTTAGGTCTTTGAGCGTATTTAAAGTAGTTGATTTAAAGTCTTTGTCTAGTAAATCTAATGTCTGCTACCTTAGACACAAGTTCAATTAATCCCTTTTCTGTAAACAACATATATACCATATTTTCTTGTTTCTTGCATGTTTTCTTTGCACGTAATTTTTTGTTAAGAAGCAGACATTTGGAATATTATAATACAGCAGCTATAGAAATCACCTCCCTCCCCAGGATTTTTTTTGTTGCTATTTTAGTTGTTGTTTACTTATTTAGTGACTTTCTCATTAATTTTACAAAAATTGTATTCTTTGTTGTATGTGGTCAGGGAAGGCTATGTTCTGTTAGCTTAGTGGTCAGCTAATGGTACAGTAAAGATTTCCTTAAACACCTAGAACACAACACACATGGGCAAAATACCTCCCAGTATTTGGAGAGGGTCTCTGTGTGTGTCTGGGTATGTATGTGCAACACTCAGCCTGACAGTTAGAAATCTGCTGTAGATTTCATTTCCTGTATTCATGGAGCCTGAAGGCCAGCCAGACGTGAGAGCTTAGAGTCTTCTCAGGTCTTTTCTACACTTGTGCATAGCCCTAGGTATGTTCCTTCTGGATTCCTAAGGATATACGGGGGCTTTCGTGTGTCCTCCAAAGCATCTTGGTCCCCAGTCTTTTCTCCCACACTTCCTAGTTAATCTCCTATTTGCCACAACTGTCATCCCTTGCCCCTTGCAGCAGTGACTAAAACATTTGACCTCCAATGTTTTGACAAATGGCCCTAGAGTAGACACCTAAATCCTTAGAGAGTTCCAAATTATGTGAAATAAAGGCCAGCCCATCAGGGAGCCGCCAGACAGGATGAAACAACCACCCACAATTCTTTGCGAATGAGGTCTATTCTGCTGCTGTCTCCAGGTTCCAGATACTTGTATCAGGAATGTGCACTGTTGTCTTCAGGGTCTCACAAGCTGGTGAATGGTAGATGGGTCCCAGACAAGGTAAAATGCCACCAAGCTCTTATGGCGATTTTTCCTTGACTATACATGCCCCTGGTTGCTGCAAGCTTTTGATGAGTGGGCAGAGTTCTAAGAAACTTGGTTCTGATTGTTTTTGCCAGTTTATTTATTGCTTTTTGGACAGATACATTTTGGAGTTTCCTCCTGCATCATTTTCACTGGTACATCTATTGTGCAGTTGTGGCAGTTGTTTATTAACTCCAAAATGAGGTTCTCTATAAATTCTAAAAACAAGTTCTCTATCAGATACATGCTTTTCAAAGATCCTCCTAGTTAATGGCTTACCTTTTCATTCTTTTTACAGTGTCCTTTGAAGGCAGACTCTAATTTTAATAAAATCCCGTTTAGTAATGTATTCTTTTATGCCTTGTGTTCCTCCTCTTTCCCTGCTGCCCATACAGTCTTATTTTATTTTGTGTGTCATAATTTTCTTTTCACCTAAAGCTAGCTATTTGATTCACTTATTGTTCTGTGGATTTTAAAAATGATTAGTTTTTTCTATAGTCTTTTTTCTTCTCTTTTCTATTTTCCTAAGTGTTGGTATTTTAATTATTAAAAATACACATTTATATGTATGTGTACATATTTTAGTTCACTATTTAATTTAACTTAATATTTTCTTACTTAATAATAAAAGCATTTAAGGATCTGAATATATCTTGGATACAAAGTGTTATTATTACATTTGATAACGAGCTTTAGATTGTATTTTAGTTAGCTACTTAATCTAAATGTTGTTTAGCCAAGTATTTCTTGTTTGATTAGGCTTTTTTAAATTAAATTTTTATCATCAATGTCTAGCCCAATTGCACCGTAATTTTAAAAGGTGAGAAGTCTTGCGTTTGCTTCTGAGACTACTTAGGTTGTTTGGTTTTGTCATTTTTGATGATTTAGCCTAGTGCATCATCTAATATTCTAGCTATTTCATGAATTCTTTTTTAAAATTATTTTTTATTAAATCATAACTTTGTACATTGATGAATTTATGGGGTTCAGGGTATATTTCATGAATTCTTGAAAATACTGTCTGTTTTCTTTGTAGTTGACAAAATTTTCCACATACCTATAATTCAACTTCTCATGAACACTTGACACTAAGAAATGTGCTGTTTATAAGGGACAAAGTTTTCTGTATGCTTATTTATTCAATTTGACTAATTATTCAAGTAATCCAATCATAAGTTTTATTTGATTTTGTTTTGTTGGCCGGACAAAGGCTCAGAAAGACACGTTACAGTTTCTTCACTGAAGTCCATTCTGTGTATTTTTCTCTGTATCCCTTATTGTTGCCTTATATATTTGGGGGCTAAATAATTCAGAAAAAAAGTATGTGACATATTTTCTCTGGAGAGTATACCTTTTATGAACAGGAAATTACTTTTTTGTTTTATATTTTTGCTTTAATGTGATGCTGAGGTTGAGGTCAACACTTCTACTTTTTTCTAATTGACATTTACTTGGTGACTCTTCCTTCGTTCTTTTTTGCACCTGTGTGATTTTTCACTTTTCCTGTTTTAATAAGGAATCTAAAACATTTGTATTTATTATCAAAACTGATATGTTTGGATTTATACATGTTGTTTTATAGCAAAAATCTTGTGTTTGTAGTTTCTTTTTTTTTGTAATTTTCTTTTTCTTTCTCTCTCTCTCTCTCTTTTTTTTTTTTTTGCTTCACTGTTTCACTTACGCTTTTTCCTGTGCTTATTTGACAAGTAGCAATCCTGTCCTTGTCCTACAGTTCTGGAATTTGTTCATCACATTCTCATATAATCCAGACATTTACCATAGTCAGGAACAGACCAGAGCTGGAGAACCTCCCCCATCACACACACATTCTCCAAGTTAATGATCGGAGCAATAGAACTAAATAACATCAACAAACAGCCAGGCACAGGGGCTCTCACCTGCAATTCTATCTCTCTGGGAGGTGCAGGCAGGTGGATTATTTGAGCTCACAAGTTTGAGATTAGCCTGAACAAGAGTGAAACCCCATCTCTAAAAATCTAGCCAGGCATTGTGGCAGGTCCCTGTAGTCCCAGCTCCTTGAGAGGCTGAGGCAAGAGGCTGACTGGAGCCCAAGAGTCTGAAGTTGCTGTGAGCTATGACACTGGGGCACTCTACCCAGGGTGACAAAGTGAGACTCTGTCTCAAAAAAGAAAAAAATAAATAAACAAACAAAGCCAATTCAGGAAACCTCCTTCTTAGATGCTTGACATTGCTCCCTCTCCTTCTAAGAAGCTCCATAGCCCTGTTCAGTTCCAAGTTGCCCAGAAGTGGGGCCTGGGGTGGTGTCTGCTCACCACTGTGAGTGACCCAGCCACAAAGGGTCCTGTGCCCTCCTCATGTGCACTAGACCTGAGCAAGTTATTCCTACGCCCTGGGTCTCAGCTTCCCCTAAAACAAGGACATTCATCTCACTCTGAAACTAGTTTGGATGGGCTCAGCAAGGATGGTGTGTTTCCCTCCCCGAGGCCAGGACGCCAAGCCTGGGCTGAGCACCAGCCAGTGAGTGTCCTTGGCTGGAAGCCGGCTGGGCTGTGGGGGGGTGGGGGTGCCCATTCCTCGAGGGTGTTACTTCCTCTGTAAGTAGCTGATATTGTTGAATAGAGTTATTGGTGAACACTCTTCTATGTGCTTTTTTTTCTCCAAGCTTTGTTAATCTTGTTGCCTCCAGGGTAAATTCCTTGTGTGCTGACTTTGTTGTCTCTCTTCCCCTCAAATGTTTGGGGTTCCCCAAGCTGCAGAAGATGATGCGGATGTGGAGAGAAAGGAACATTTTTCACTGCTGGTGGGACTGCAAACTAATACAGCCTCTTTGGAAAGAAATATGGGAGAATCCTTGAAGAACTCAAATTAGACTTTCCATTTGATCCCACAATGCCATTACCAGGCATCTACCCAGAAGAAAAAAAAAATCATTTTATCATAAGGACATTTGTACTAGATTGTTGATTGCAGCTCAATTTACAATCACCAAGATGTGTAAATAACCTAACTGCCCAGTGGAATATGTTTACTGTGGAATACTATTTAGCCATAAAAAGATGGAGACTTTGCATCTCTTTTGTATTATCCTGGAGTTGAAACACTTTCTTTTTAGTAAAGTATCACAAGAATGGAAAAGCAAGTATCCAGTGTACTCTATACTAATATGAAGCCAGTAGAGGATCTAATACCCACACAAGAGAAAAACTCAATTCAACTCAAGTTGTGGGGAGGGAATGAAGAGAGGGGGCTTGGGGTGCTCCTACCTAATGGGTACGATGTAAGGATATATAACACACCTTCTGGGTGGGGGACACAACGACAACAGGGAGTCTACCCAACAAATGCAAACATTGTAACCTAATTGTTTATACCCTCACGGTGCCTGTAGTCCCAGCTACTTGGGAGGCGGAGCCAAGAGACTCGCTTGAGCCCAGGAATTGGAGGTTGCTGTGAGCTGTGATGCTACAGCACTCTATCCAGGGTGACAGCTTGAGGCTCTGTCTCCAAAAAAAAAAATGATTACAGATCACCAGAGCAAATATAAGAATAATGAAAACATTTGAGATGTTTATACCCTCACATTGATCTGAAATTTTAAAATTGTTCGGGATTCTCAGGTATGCACCATCTTTACAGTTGAGATTCCTGGGTGGATACCCTGTGACCTGCCTGCAGCCAGCTTGGGAGTCTTGCTGTGGGTGACAGGTAGCATGAGGGCAGGACTGCCAGAGGAGGCCTGGGCTCTGGTCTTTGGGCATGTCTATCCCCTCCTCTGATTCCCCAGAGTCCCTCCTGTGCTGCTCCCACCCTGCGTGGATGCAGCCCCCCTACCCTGTCCCGCTGCAGCGGGCAGGGCCTTCCCACCTGGCTGTGTGCTCCATTGCTTTGCTAACTGCTGCCCTTCCCTGGACCCTGCCTCCAAATACAGACGGCTTCCCTGGTGCCTCCACTGGGCAGCCTGCCTGCTGGCACACACCTTCTTGTCCTTGTGCACCTGGATCCATCAGACCTTCGGATCCATCTTTGAGGGACGCATTCCTTTCTAGGCCCAGGTGTGTAACCCTTCTTACAGCTGGCTAAGTGCCGTGTGCGTGAACTGTACCTTTATGTGTGTATTTAAGTGAGTTTATCATAGAGTCGTAGCACATTGTATGGAGTCCCGTCAATGTTTTTAGGTTTTCCCCATTATTTCTCAAGATTTGGTAAAGAAAGTGAAATGCGTGGACGCTTTCAACTTCAGTTGAACTTACATGCTCACCTTCCCACAGACTGCCTGGGAGGAAAGTGCTCAGCTATTCAAGTTTGGGAACAGTTGATTTAGGCCAAGGTGCTTGCTCTCCATTAAACACTTTTTCTCTCAGTTAACCTTGAACAAATGGGGCGAACGCCCTGAATGTTGCCGGGTAGTTGGGGTAGTCCCGATTGCCAGAGTCCTTGATGTATAAAGTGTGATGTATTAAGTCTCTGAACCAGCAGTGAGGCAGGCACCCTCCTACTGAGAACATCTTTAGAGAAGGATCCGTAAATATCTGTCCTAATATCTCTGTCGTGGGGGGTGGGAGAAATGGGAAATGCACAGCAGATCCACGCAAGCTATTTCCTCTGCAGTAGACACGAGGAGCTGGGAGACTTTCCACTCTGCTGGGGTCCCTCCCATTCCTGCAGTGCCCTTTGGCCATTCTCTGAGCTAGATGGCTCCTACGGAGGCATGCATTTTAGAAAATAAAGTAAGATATCAATTCCTGGCAAATAATTGTTCACTTTGAATTATTTGATTTCAGAATTTCAGCACATTGCACCCATCCTTGAACATCTCAAAAAATCTCGGAAGAAATGTGTATGACCGCAATTCTTATAAATTTGTGTTCAAGGCTCTATTCTATTTAGCAAGAAGAAAACGTCAACAATTTATTCCAGTGATATTGCAGCCCCTTGGAGATCAGGGCCTGGGCCAGGCTCAGGCCGGCCTCACTTCTCAGCCGTGAGAAGGGCTGGCCTTGCACCACCACCATGCCTGGCTCACCCACACCTTAATTTATTCTGTCTGTATGAGCTGGAGTTCTCCCTACATCCCTTCTGAAGTGAGTTGAAGTAATTAAGCCATTGCACTTTTAGAGGTTGTTTACCCTGTGCTGAGTAGAGCTAGATACTCTATCTCAGATCCACACAACTGGCGGAAATAGCTCCTGCCATTGTTCCCATTATACAGATGGAGTAGTGAAGCGCAGGACTGTACTTGACCCGCTCAAGGTCACGCATCAGCAAACAGCTTATCCAGGAATCAGGCCCCTTCCCCTCCTCTGTTCAGGCCCTCCACCCTCCAGGCTGATGAGCCAGGAATATACAGACTCGAGGGGCCTCCGGGGCAAGACCCCGCAGAGCGCTTCACAAGGCTGTGCGTTTGCTCTGGGCCCAGCCTGCCTCTCAGCGCTCCGAGAGGAGTCAGCATGGGAAGGAGACAGGCCTGCGGCTCTTTCTAATAAACAGCAAGTAGGCACACAATGGGCTGCAGCCCCTCACGCTAGACAGATGCTGAAGGCGCTGGGGCATTCCTCACCCCTCACTGGGCTAAAAAGCTTGGTGGAGAGTCCCCAAGTGTTTTCAGCACGTCCCCATTGAAATGGGGCGGAAAAATCACTCCTGGACTTCGGCCAAACATTCTCTTTCTTCCCAGACCCTCAAAGCTGTGGCCGGGATCTTGCGTTCCTACCAGATGTGCTCACCACAATCTGGAGCGCGGGCGTGGGGATTCAGACAGGTCAGACTACCCGGCACAGAATCCCTCTGTACGAATACCTGTGGGCCAGGAGGGCCCCCAGGAACAAGAGTCCCAGGGCCTGGTGGTCCCTCTGCCCTGGGCTGGTGAGACCAGCTACTCAGGAAATGTGGTAGGATCGATTGCTTTAGGGACCCAGACTCTGTTCCTCCTTTTTTTTCATAGACCTTGGCGCTTGGGAGGGGCCCCCTCAGGCCAGCCTCACTCCTCAGCCGTGCGTAGGGCTGGCCTGACCTCCACACCAGTAAGAGGACCCAGGGGTGAAAGGTGACTCCCAGGCCAGTGAGATGCCACGAGGATCCACTGGGCCACCAGGAAGGAAGTTCTCAGAGGGAAGGAGTGGGCACGAGATGCTGGCGAAAGCTGAGGGGAGTTCACCAGCCCCGTCTGAGGGCAGAGTTCACATCATTAGCTGTGTCCTTTCTTCAGCTACTAATCACACCAAACGCAGGGCTCTGTGAAGGCGTTTTTTAACTTGGACTTTGTTTTTTTTTTTTTAATGTAGAATAAATTTTATTCATTTACAGACATATGTGAAATGATTTCTTTTAGATTAGTGATAAAGGGATACAGCACAGTTATTAACATTGCTATATAAGTATGATACTATTAAACCACTATTTTCAGTAAATTTTCTTACATTTAGAATAGATTTATTAACTTGGACTTTGTAAATGCTGCATTTTGTTTCTGATATTAAGGCAGCCAAGAAGGAATCACAGACGCTAACTGTCTGCATTTACGCCAGCTGCCGGGAGTGCTCGAGCAGCCACAGCGACTCGGGACACCTTCCCTGGCTGGCAAAGTGACATGAGTAGCATTTTATATTTCTTTCCAAGGCTCTTCATGTATCCACTTTAACGAGTGGAGTAAAAGAGCCGATCCCACTCCAAGGAATTCCAACGTAATTGTTAAAGAGACCAGGCCATCCCTTTGTCTGGGTTGCTATGTGGTCGACGGGTCAGAAAAGCAGCCCAGATCAGAGACTCATAGGTACTCAGCGTGATCACCCTTGGGCGCTTCTCTTCCTAAAAGAAGTTTGTGTCTGAGAATTAATAAATCTGTAGTTACAAACTGGCAGGTGGTTATCCATAGTAGGGGGTTTCCAGAAATATAGGCTTCCAGAAGCATTTAAAATATGATTTATAAGTGAACTCTGACCCATTTAACATTGAGTAGACATTAAAAATCAAGGTTTTGAAAAATGTTCTAGCAGCTTGTAAATGGCAGTAACACTCCTAATTCAGGAAAATATATACCAAGTTGTGAAGAGTGGCTAGCTCTGAACTTAGGTGTTTTTAAAAGATGCCTTTTATAAACTTTCTGTAATAAACACTACCTTTCATTAAAAAAACAAAAATAAACAAGTAAAAGATGCACAGGAGACCCCAGAGATGGTTCTGAAGTCCCCATGCCACGTGCCACCCTCCTCTGGGCCCAAACCAGATCACAATTCTATGATGGCCACGTTTATATGTGTCACAAAGAACAGGCGTCTCTGTTCTGTTTTCAATGTCCATTTGTAGTATCCTGTTGTCTGTGTTTCCTGGAACTCAGATTTTTACTGAATGTGTCCTCTCAAGCCACTGGATGCTGGTTTCCATGAACACTCCCAAGGAGAGGTGGCAGTTCCCTGTCAGCTAGCCAGTGTTTGCTGTACCCCCCACCCCCAGCAGATCTTCCTGTGGGTCTCTTCTGAGAATGGCAAGTCGCTCGCTGGTAGACCCTCACTAGGGTGGGGACCAGAGTGCCTAAGTCCGACCCTGCCTCCCATAGGAGGTGTGACTATGGACAGTAGTGCGCGTCCTCACTCCAGCGAGAGGGGACAACTTGCAGGGCTGTCATGAGAGGGGGCGAGTCTGCAGAGGTGACAGTCGTGGAACTCTGCCAGGGTGGGGGGAGTGGTGTGTTTGCTGCTGGTTTGCCATTATGATTATTGCTCTTATTTTTATTATTGGTATTATAGGAAAATTTTTGGCTAAGCATCAGAGAAGCCCTCCTGCTCACTGCCAAGCTTCAAATTAATCAAAAGTCATTTTGGAAGTCAGTAAAGCACATGTTTCAGAATGTCAAGAAACCAAAACTCATTAGAAAGGTTTTCTAATTAACCAAACTTTTATTTTCCATTCAACAAAATAAGTAAACAACTTGTGTTGCCTCTCCACCATCTGTTTTTAAGGTTCATTTATTTCCTACTTCAAAAGCACCTTCCCTCCCCACTCCTAGTCCTCATCTAGGGAAAGAGGGGACCTTCCAGTACCTCTCTTGAATGAGCAATGCACTGCCCTTCAACTTGTGTCTGGCTTACCAGGTGCAGCATGAGCTGGTGTCCTCCAGTAGCAGGGGCCACAGGAATTGAAAGGCAGCCACAAGCTCTTGGCACTGTGTATGCCAAAGAACAGCAGCTCCTTGTTCAGCTCCCTGGCTCTGCCAAGCCTGGCGGGTCACATATCACATGAAGGCCGAAGGAGTCCCTGGCTGCTCCTGACCCAGGGGCCCTGGCAACCTCTGGAAATCCCTCTCTGGGCAGTGGTCTGTCTTGGGATTTTAAAACTCTCTTTCTGATGTGGAGGCTCTGGTTTCAAGTGAGAACACACAGATGACCTTCTTCCTGTGACCAGGACTGTCCCCAGGCATAGCCTCTCCTACAGTGGCCATCATTCTCTGTCCATGTTGGACATTCACGTGGCCCTCAGAAGCTGTCAGCAACTGTCCAAGATGTTTATTCTTCATTCTAAGGGTCTGGAGCACATGTGTAGTATGAAAGTATGAACTCAAAGCTCGGTCTTGACTGCAAGCTCGCAAAAACAGAAAATACATTTAAAAAAAAAGAAAAAGCTCATTTTGCAAGGAATGTCCTCTAGCACTGCTGTTGTGTAAAAAGACTGCTTTAAAACACCAAGGTCTAGTCCCTTTCTGGATTTTAAAACAGATTTTAGCTGTTTGATAAGCTAAACTTACTCCTTTTTTAAAAACTGATACCACTGGAAGCCTGTCTGTGGTCTATTTGATGGTTTCAGAACGGATGTTGCATCTGCAGCTTTGTTCCGACGTGCATATGTGTTGGTGGATGTATCTAGTTAGTTCCGCACCGTACCCAAGTCCACTTCAGATCTGAGAGCCTTTAAGAATTCTCATAGTCAGTCCCTCCAACACAACCTCCTCTCTCCTCCTCTGGTCTCTTGACTGCTCTGTTAGTGTCCATGTTTCTGGTCTCAGTGCTCGTTCTTCAGTTTTACATTCCAATTTCCTAATTTTATCTTCAATAGTATCTCATCTAATTTGTCCAATGGGATGACTGTTTTTCATCTCCAAGATCATCAGTGGGTATTTTAAATAAGATACAACCTGGACACTGTAAAATCAGTGCCTCTTGGTGTACAGCTGAGCAGATTTTGACAAGTGCACCCAGTCATGTGGTCATACCACAACCAAGACAGGGGTGGCTCTGTCACCCAAAGCTTATCTACCTGCAGCCCCTGGCAACTACAGGCATGTTTTCTGTTCCTATGATTTTGTCTTCCACAGTATCATACAAGAAGAATTATTCAGCATCTCAGTCTGTTTGTGTTGCTGTAAAGGAACACCTGAGAGGGTGTTAATTGAATAATGAAAAGAGACTTATTTGGCTCACAGTACTGCAGGCAGTACAGGAAGCCTGGCACCTACATCTGCTTTTGAAGAGGGCCTCAGACTGCTCCTACTTGTGATGGAAGGGGCAGGGAGCGGTGTGTGCAGAGACCAGAGTGTGAGAGTGGAGAGAGAGGGAGGACGGGAGGTCTCAGGCCCTTTTGACAGCCACTCTCCTTGTACCTGGCGGAGGGAGAACTCGCTCATTACTTCCAGGACTGCACCACACCATTCATCAGGGATTCTTCCCATAACTCAAACACCTCCCCTGGGCTCCACCTCCAACACTGGTGTTAAATTTGAACAGGAGACGTGCAGGGGACCAATATTCAAATGATATCATTCAACGTGTGCCTTTTTCAGACTGGGTCCTTTGCTCAGCCCGTTGTATTAGAGTTTCATCTTTGTCTGCAGCAGGTGAATGGCATTCTGTCATGTGGACCCATCACAGCTTCTCTGCTTTCCAGAGCATCTGGGTTTTTCCAGTTTTTAGTGACAATAAAACCATACGAAGTCACATAAATTCATATCTAGGCTTTTGTATACAAGTTTGCACTTGACTTGGCAAACACCTGCAACTGGGATAGCTGCATCACCTGACAAATGTATGTGTAACTTTACCAGAAACCGGTAAACCATATTCCAAAGCAGCTGTGCCATTTGCATCCTCACCAGCAATGAGAAAGTCCCGGCTGCTCCAGGCCCTCTTCACTTGGTGTTAGTGTTTGGTGGTTGTGTTGAGACTCTCCAGAGAAATAAAATCAACAGTGTGTATGTGTTCACACGTGTGTGCACGTGTGTATGTATGTAGGTGCATGCGTGTGTGTGTGTGTGCATGTATAGTGGGGGAGGGGTGAGAATTTAAGGCGTTGATTCATGTGGCTATGGAGGTTGGGCAAAATCTGATGGGTAGGGTAGGCCCGCAGGCTGGAGACTCAAGAAAGTCCCAAGGCAGCTGGCTATGGGCAGAATTCTCTCTCGCATGAGGGAAGTCAGGCTTTGCCCTCCTAAGCCTTCACCTCTTGTTGGTGAGGCCCACGCACATTACAGAAGGCCGTCTGTTTCATTTAAGTCTGCTGATTTAAATGTTAACTGCATACAAAAACACCTCCACAGAGACACGCAGAGTGATGTTTGACCAAACATCTGAGCACGGTAGCCCAGCCAAGCTGACAAATAAAATTAACCATTACTGTTTTTGCTTTTTTCTTTCTAGCCATACCAATAGAGGTGGGGATGTCTATCATTTTGAATTTAATTTACGTTTTCCCAAAGACTAACAATTTTCAGTAGACTAATAATATATTTCTTTGGTGAAATTCTGTCTTAAAAATTAGGCTCTCCGCTTTGCAAATATTTTCTCCTCATTTGTAGCTTATCTTTTAATTCTCCTATCTTTTGAAGAGCTGATGTTCTTAATTTAATGTGCAATTAATCCAATTTTTTGTTTTATAGATTACATTTTTGGTGTCATATCAAAGAAATCTTTGCCTAACCAACCAAAGATTATGAAGATATGCACCTAGGTTTTCTTTCTTTCTTTCTTTCTTTTTTTTTTGAGACAGAACCTCAAGCTGTTGCCCTGGGTAGAGTGCTGTGGCATCACAGCTCACAGCAACCTCTAACTCCTGGGCTTAAGGGATTCTCTTGCCTCAGCCTTCCAAGTATCTGGGACTACAGGTGCCCACCACAACGCCTGGCTATTTTTTGGTTGTAGTTGTCATTGTTCTTTGGCAGGCCCGGGCTGGATTTGAACCCACTGGCTCTGGTATACGTGGCTGGCACCTTAGCCACTTGAGCTATAGGGGCCAAGCCATATGTTTTCCTATAGAAGTTTATATGTTAATGTTTTACATTTAGGTCTATAATCCAATTTGAGTTAATTTTTGTTATAAGGATCAAGGTTCACAGATGAAATATACACTCAACCCTTGAGCAACTCAGGGATAGGGGCACCAAACCCCTGCTCAGTCAAAAATCCATGTATAATGTTTGATTCTCCAAAAACCACCTACTAATAGCCTACTGTTGATGGGAAGACTTACCAATAACGTAAACGGTCTATTAAAAGACATTTTGGATCTTGTGTGTGTTATACACGGTATTCTTAAAATAAAGTAAGAGGCAAAAGAAAATGTTATCAAGAAAATTATAAGGAGAGAATATATTCACTATTCATTAAGTGGAACCGGATTATCACGAAGGTCTTCACCTCATCATCTTCACATGAGTGGGAGGAGGAGGAGGGGCTGGTCTGGCTGACTCAGGGGTGGCGGAGGGGGAGGAAAGTCCACCCTTAAGTGCATCTGTGTGGCTCGGACCTGTGTTGTTCAAGGGCCAACTGTGTACAGACGTGTGTGTGTATTTATACTAATTGTTCTCTAAGCATGGATCTATGGTTTGAGTCTTTCATTGGTTTTGGAAATTTCTAGGCCATTGTCTCTTCAAATGCTTTTCCTTCCCTGTCATCCATTGCTTCTTGCCTTCTGGAGATATTTGTTAAATCACTCAATATTGTCCCACAACTCGTGGCTGCTCCTTTGTCCCTCCTTTTTGCCCCTATGCTTTAGTCTAGGAGGTCCCAGTGACTGGCTTTCAGGCTCACTGGCTTTTTCTCTGCTATGTTAAGGTTGCCCATGGAGACCACCTTCTCTGTTACCGGGATCTTCATTTATCACTTCTGAATCCTTTTCCTAGTTTCCATTTCTCTGCTGAGGTTCCCAATCTGATTAGTCATGTTGTTTACCTCTCCACTGAAGCTGTTAGCCTATTAGTCAGCGATATCTTCAATTACCTGTCTGATAGTTCCATGTTTACCTTACACATGAGTCTGGTTCTGCTAAATGCTTTATCTCTAAACAGTATGTTGTTGAGACAGAGTCTTGTTCCTTTGCCCTGGGTGAGTGCAGTGGCACAATCACAGCTCTTAGCAAGCTCAAACTCCTGAGTTCAGGTGATCTTCCCACCTCAGCCTCCCACATATCTGGGACTACAGACTTGTACACAGCCCATGTTTTTATTTTTAGTAGAGATGAGAGTCTCACTTTTGCTGGTCTTGGACTCCTGACCTCAAGCGATCCTCCCACCTTGGCCTCTCAGAGTGTGAGGATTACAGGTGTGAGCCACCATGCCCCGCCCACTATGTTGTTTTTATTTGCTTACGTGTCTTATAAGTTTTGGACTGAAACTGGACATCTTGTGCAGGGCAGCAGAACAGATAAACGGTCTTTGTTCCCAGAAAGGAGCCGGTCTGTTTGCTGGACCCCTGGTGAGGTGTCATTCCAGTCAGGTAGAGCTGGTTTAGGTCTCTGGCTCACCCAGGCTCCTCTTGGTGTGGCCCAGGCCGAAGTCCCTCAACTGTGCTCTGTACTTAGGGTGAGGCTGGCTCACCAGAGGCTTCTCTCAATGCCTGTTCTGCCATCCACTTCAGACTCTGTTGCTCTTGAGAAGATCCCTCTCTCTGCATGGGGCTGCTCTAGGCAGGAGGGTGCTGTGACTCATTATGGGACATGGCGCTGGTGCTATGGAGGGGCTGCAGGTGGAATGAAGGGCTGGGGTGTTCTCTGCGGTTCTGGCTCAGCCAAGCTCTTAAGTCATAGGGTCTCTGTGGGGTTGGGGCTCTCAAGGGATCTCTCCAGGGTAGGGGGCTGTCCCTGTCCTCTCCTCCAGATGTAGTCAGCCTTTCTTGGCATCCTGGGGGCAGCTGCTGCAATTCCCTTTCAAGTCTGCCCACAAGGGAGGCCTCCTGGTCTCTCGCCTGGCATGTTCTTACTCCTGAGCAACAGTGAGGGCCCTGGAGAGGAGCCTGTAGGGTAGAGTACGCTGCACCCAGCCCTCCCAGGGCTCTGACCTCTCTTGCAGGTCCACACTTGACTCCAGCAAGTCACTGACAATCCTCCTCACCAGCCTGCTCGTGCAGGTGCTCAGAGCCCGTTTCTTGGTGGAGGCACCTGTCCTTCCTGGGATTGAGTTTGTTGCTTTGCAGCCTCAGTTCTTTCCCTCAGATTCCAGAGAAGCTGAGATGGTACAGACCACCAGTGTTCACTGCCAGAGTCCTCAGCAGATTTTGACGTCCACTAATCTTGCTTCATTTCTTCTTGTTTTTGTTTTAAGTGAACATCGTTTTACTTACCTCCTCAACATTCTCAACACTCTTATTTTGTATAGTGGCAAACTATACATAATATTTATCATTTTAACCATCTATAAGTGTACAATTCTATAGCATTAAATACATTCACAATGCTGTGTACACATGACCTTTGTCAACACCCAAAACTTTCATCATCACCAGCATAAGCTCTGTACCTGCTAAGTAATGATGCCGCCAGCCCTGGGTAACCTCTCTCCCACTTTGTCTCTGTGAATTTGGCTACTCTAGGGAGCAGGTGGAATCATACAGAATTTGTCCTTTCATGCCAGGCTCATTTCACTCACTGTGATGTTTTCAAATCCATCCTTCATGTAGCATGTATTGAAATTTCACTCCTTTTTATGGTATAACTCGGATGGGAAAAACACCAGGGATAATCTGCATGGCCTTGGATTTGGCAAATGCTTCATGTATCTGACACTAGACATACAGGCATCAGAAGGAAAAACGTAAAATGGACTTCATCAAAACTAGGAACTTTTGAGTAGCAAAGGACACCATCAAGAAAGTGAAAAGTCGTTTCCTGGCCAAGGAACCCATACACCTATATGTACCCCGAGACTAAAAGCCTAAAGGGGGAGACAGGGAAAGACTGGGAGAGAAACAGAGAGAGCTTTTCTCTCCCCACTTGAGTTCTCTCTCTCTACCAGGAGCTTTAGTGTTTTCTGTATTCTTTTCTATAAATAAATTCTGTCTTACCACTGGAAAAAAAAAAAAAAGAAAGAAAATGCCATGAAGGCTATGTTAAACAGTTAGATGAAAACATTTCAGATTGTATATGAAACCAGCACATTGTACCCCTTGATTGCACTAATGTACGCAGCTGTGATTTAATAAAAAAAAAGAAAGAAAATAGTTCAGATTGTATATGAAACCAGCACATTGTACCCCTTGATTACACTATTGTACACAGCTAAGATTTAATAATAAAGACAATTAAAAAAATAGAATTTAACATGCAATAAAGTGGCACTTCTAATCAATAAGAAATATGGATTATTAGTAAATTATATTCAGGCAATTGGATAATTAAGGTAAAAAAAATCTTACACAAAGTCAATTCCAGATGAATCAAATATTTATTTAATTTATTTTTTTTTTTTTTGAGACACAGTCTCACTATGTTGCCCTAAGTAGAGTGCCATGGCATTATAGTTCACAGCAACCTCAAACTCTTGGGCTTAAGTGATCCTCTTGCCTCAGCCTCCCAAGTAGCTGGGACTACAGGCGCCGGCCACAA
Organism: Perodicticus potto; assembly: GCA_963574655.1. NCBI lineage: Eukaryota > Metazoa > Chordata > Mammalia > Primates > Lorisidae > Perodicticus > Perodicticus potto. Next base: position 66,912 of record CAUYRH010039524.1, read on the forward strand.
CGCCCGGCTGTTTTTTGGTTGTAGTTGTGTTGTTTGGCCGCTGGGCTGGGTTCGAACCTGCCAGCTCCTGTGTATATGGCTGGCGCCCTAGCAGCTGAGCTACAGGTGCTGAGCCTAAATCAAATATGTAAATGTATATGGGAAAACTTAGGCATTCTAGGAGAAATCATGATTTTTTTTCATTATTTTGTGATGGAGAACTTTCTCAGCAAGACAGAAAGCCCAGGAACAATGAAAGGAAAAGCTAATGAAATTTAACTGCATGAAAATGTAAAACTTCTGCACTGTGGGAAAATGCCGCAAATAATACCAAGAGATGAATTACAACTGGGATACAATATTTGCAATACAGATCTTAGACTCGGTTGTGGGTCCAGTTTTGAGGCCTGGAGTTTGTTCAATCTGGGAGCCCTGTTTAAGAAAACTAACAACACAAAACAACACCAAAACAAAATGGCACAAAGATGATCGTTTATAAAAAATGAGAAAGCAAATCACAGCAAATAACAGACTTTAAAAAGCTGAAAAATCCCACACAATAAGACAAAATTTAGACAAGCAGCATACATTTGAGGTAATTAACCGCCTGACACCCTCTGCAATGCTTTCTTGAATTTTACTTGGCTGCGTCATCTTTGATTACCTCTTCAGATGACAATTATTTCGTAACATTATTTTTTTAGAAAGAACAAAAAGAAAATAATTTCCCCTAACATGATCATAAAAATTATTTTAAGTGATTGTTGAAGGTTTAAAAATTTTCTTAAACAGATTTATTTCAGATAGAGTTGTTACAAAAATGGGCTTGCTGTTTGAGTAACTGTGAGTTACTGTGACAGGTGTGCCCTATAAGCCTAGGCATTCCAATAAATCTCTTTGATTTGATTACCATGAAAAAGTCAAAATAAATTTAAGACAGTTTATACTGGTGTTTGCCGTGATAATGAGAATATTCTCTTTGTACCATGCATTACTGAGGAGCCCAACCTCCACTTATGGTTTGTATTTGAGGACTGGAAGAATTTTTCCCAGACTAGCTTTTGTCTCCATACACTTGCAAACCTCCTTTCTTACCCACTACTCATAAGCATGTGGTTCCAAATGTCGTAAGATATGCTATACAATGATATGATCTTTGCTCACACAGGGTTATGAAGAATAATTCAGTATAGAGAACAGGAAAAGTATTATAGGAAGCCGCACTGTGATGGCTAGTGATAATTTATACCCAGAAATAACAAAAAAACAGTTACAACATATCCCACTAAATCCAAATTAAATAGAACCCTAACTTGACTTCCTCTTAGCCAGGTCCTCCAAAATGTCCACAGCCTCTCTTATACCACTAGCATCAGAGAAAACCTCAGTGGAAAGACACAATTGTCTGCAGTTAAAATAACTTACTTGAGTACATTTTGTGAACACATTATTTGGGTGTCCCGAGGGTTTTATGAAGGTTTATACAACTGACAGTCTCTGAAACTTAAATGTCATTGGCTTCATGATAAATATGCTTCCTGATAAGTTAAAGACTACATTGCTTAATATATAAAGAGCTCTTATAAGAAAAAGATGGACAATCCAATAGAAAAATTGGCAAAGAACGTAGATACATAGTTCAGTACCCCTCTATGAGATGTTGCTACAATATACTCTCTGAAATAAGTGGGAAAAAAGCAAATAGCATGTATGTAGTCTCTCATTTGCATATTAAGAAGGGTTGCTTGTATATGTGTTTCAGAAAATTACAGTAGCTGACTCTTGAGAAAGGGGCTAGGGACAAGAAGTTCGAGAGTGAAATAGCCCTTTTACATTATTCTTCCTTTTTTTTTTTTTGAAACAGAGTCTTACTTTGTCATCCTTGGTAGAGAGTGTCATGGCATCATAGCTCACAGCAACCTCAAACTCTTGGGCTCAAGTGATTCTCTTGCTTCAGCCTCCCAAGTATCTGAGACTACAGGAGCCTACCACAACACCCGGCTATTTTTAGAGACAAGGTCTTGCTCTGGCTCAGGCTGGTCTTGAACCTGTAAGCTCAGGCAATCCACCCCCCTCAGCCTCCTAGAGTGTTAGGATTATAGGTGTGAGCCATTGTGCCTGGCCCCTTTTAATTATTACTTCATTTTTACTCAAAGCACTATTATTTGTGAAAACTCATTGAACTGTAAGCCTAGAAAGGATAAACTTTACTGTATTCAAAATAAAATCTTATAGATATTTAAAAATACTATTATTCAATAGTATTAAATATACACTATACATCTCAAAAATGTTTTATATATATATATATGTCTACACACACATACATACACACTTATGTATCTCCAAAGACACAGTAGCCTAAGACAAAATGACCCTTGATAATTCACCACAATAACACCTCCCATGTGAGTGGGGTATTTGATACCTAGGTCAGATCTGAAATGAACTCATGCTTCAGGTCCCCCCACCCCTGGGTTCTGGGGCAGTGGAAACAGCTGTCCCCTGCCACCCACCCGTGCTCTTCAAGGGTGGGCAGCACACTCATGTGGGTGATCCTTCAAAGCACAGTGAGAGCCAAACCACAGGGTCCAGGTACTCAGGCAATTTACTCATGCATTCACGACGCTAGAGGGAGCAGCTTCCCATCGCCAGCATGCACCTGCTGTGCCTCTCTGCTGGGGACACAGGCCTCACTCCACCTGCAGCAGAAGGGGTGTGAGAGAGAGAGAGAAAAAGAGAGAGAGAGAAAAAAAAAACGCGCTTGGTTTGCAGGCTTATTAAACGTCTGCTCAGTTTCTGTAGTAGACATGAGCCTATTCAGATTGTCTACTCCTTAGTGAGTTTAGTAGTTTGTATCTGTCAAGGAATTGATTAGTTTAACTTATCAGATTTGTGGGCATACTTTTATCAGAAACACAATTGAGTTCGAAGAAGAGGTTTGTGACGTATATTCCCACAACATCTCTGACCCAGCCTGTGTATGGGACAGTCTGTTCTTTTACAGTATCGAGGTCTATTTTATGGAAACTCGTGTTTCAATACATGTGTACTGTGTCTTGAAATTAACTCAGTATTTCACTGTACCAAAAAAAATATGGGCATAGGGTGGCGCCTGTGGCTCAAAGGAGTAGGGCGCTGGGCCCATATACCAGAGGTGGCAGGTTCAAAGCCAGCCCCGTCCAAAAACGGCAAAAAAAAAAAAAAAATGAGCATAGAGTTGTTCATATTTTTTCCTTATTAGCCTTTGTCTCTGCCCTTGCTGGGTTTGAGTGTTTGATGCGATCTCTCAGCATTTCAACTCTGTATTTTTACTTTGGTGAGTCTCTCTTCTCCTTGGACATTTTTACCTACACCAAGTCACCTTCCTGTCACACTGCACCATCCACGCGAGGGCAGAATTCTCACAATAAAGTGTCCAATTCCTCTCTTCCACCCTGTGACGTGTTTATTTCAACTATCAGCTATAATCATCCAACACATCCTAACTTACCACGCTCAGTAAGCCCTTATATAAACACTTTAGGTTGATTAATAAGAAAAATAAAAGATTTTATTTTACCTTCATTTATTCTTTCTCCAACACTCTTGTTTCTACAGATCTAAGAGTCTGACTTATATTATTTTCTTTCTCCCTCATGAACTTCTGTTCTGCTGGTGGTGAATTCCCTCAGTTTTTGTTTGTCTGGCAAAGTTCTTGTTTCTTCTTCTTTTTTTTTTTTTTTTTTTAAACAGAGTCTTACTCTGTTGCTCTGGGTAGAGAGCCATAGTGTCATAGCTCACAGCAACCTCAAACTCTTGGGCTTGAGCAATCCTCTTGCTTCAGCCTCCTGAGCAGCTGGGACTACAGGTGTCTGCCACTACACATGGCAATTTTTCCTATTTTTAGTAGACACAGGCTCAGGCTGGTCTTGAACTCTTGAGCTCAAGCAATCTGCCTGCCGGGCCTCTCAGAATGCCAGGATTATAGGTGTGAGCTACGGCACTCAGCATCTCCTTCACTTTTGAAGGGTGATTTTGGTGGATATAAAATTCTAGGTTGGCTATTATTTCTGGGTTGGTTTGTTTTCCCCAACACTTTAAATGTTTCACTCCTCTCTCTTCTTGCTTAAATGATTGCTCATGAGAATTTTGCTGGAATTCTTGTCCTTGTTCCTCCACAAGTAAGGAATGGCTTCTTTCAAGATTTTCTCTCTGTTTTTGGTTTTCTATGGTGTGACTCTGATGTATCTAGGACTGTGTCTTCTAGTGTATGTCTTTCTTGGTGTTCTCGGAGCCTCATGGAACTGCGGTTCGAGTCTGTCATTTAGTTCTGGACGTTTCTTTTTTTGTTTGTTCAGTTTGTTTTGCTTTGTTTTGTTTTTGAGACAGACTTTCACTCTGTCACCCTGGGTCAAGTGCCATGGCATCAGCATAGCTCACAGCAACCTCAAACTCTTAGGCTCAGGCAATCCTCTTGCTTCAGCCACCTGAGTAGCAGGGACTACAGGCGCCCGCCACTATGCCCAAATAGTTTTGGGGTCTTGCTCTTGCTCAGGCTGATCTGGAATTTCTGAGCTCAAGCAATCCCCTCACCTCAGCCTCCCAGAGTGCTGGGATTACAGGTGTGAGCCACAGTGCTCAGCCATCATTATTTCAATACTTCTTTTGTTTCAATCTCTTTTTTTTTGCTTCCTTCTGGTATTCCAGTTATGCATTTATTATATGTCTTGATACTATCCCAAAGTTCTCAAATGCTATTTGGATTTAGTTTTGTTTGTTTGTTTTCTCTTTGTATCTTCTTTTTTCATTTCAGTTTGGAAAGTTTCTAGCAATCCACCTTCAAGTTCACTGACTCTTTCCTAGGCCATGTTCAATATGCTAATGACTCCACCAAAGGCTCTGTTCATTTTTGTTTTAGTGTTGTTGTTTTTCTTTTTCTTCTGAAACAGAGTCTCACTCTGTTGCCAAGGCTAGAGTGCCCTAGCTCACAGCACCTCAAACTCCTGAGCTCAAGCAATCCTCCTGCCTTGGCCTCCAAGAGTGCTGGGATCATAGGCATGAGCCACCATGCCTGGCCAACTTTCAAGCTTTTCCCAAGTCATAGTAGAAACCAGAAATCCTCTCCTGCCTCTCTTTTGTTTTATTTTCCTTCTGTTCCTCCACTACTGACTCCTAGCTTTAGATTGGCCTTTTTTTTTTTTTTTTTTTTTTGAGACAGAGCCTCAAGCTGTCACCCTGGATAGAGTGCTGTGGCATCACAGCTCACAGCAACCTCCAATTCCTGGGCTCAAGCGAGGCTCCTGCCTCTGCCTCCCAAATAGCTGGGACTATAGGTACCCACCACAACGCCTGGCCATTTTTTGGTTGCAGCCATCATTGTTGTTTGGCAGGTCTGGGCTGGATTCGAACCCGCCAGCTCAAGTGTACATGGCTGGCACCTTAGCCCGTTGAGCCACAGGCGCCAAGCCGAGTTTTTATTTTTATTATTTTTTTAATTAAGTCATAGTGCTGTAGCTTCATAGTTCACAGCAATTTCAAACTTGGGCTCAAGTGATTCTCCTGCCTCAGTCTCCCAAGTAGCTATAAACACCTGCCATGGTGCCTGGCTAGTTTTTCTATTTTTAGTAGAGACGGGGTCTCGCTCTTGCTCAGGCTGGTCTCCAACTTCTGAGCTCAGGCAGTCTACCCACTTCAGCCTCCCAGAGTGCTGGGATTACAGGTGTGAGCCACTACTCCCTGCCTAAATTTTCCTAATGATAAAATTTTAGGGTGGCACCTACAGTTCAGTAGGTAGGGCGCAGGCCCCATATACCGAGGGTGGTAGGATCGAACCCAGCCCCTGCCAAACTGCCACAACAACAACAAAAAAAAGATTTTAGACATCTTAATTCTCTGATTTTACCCTTTTTGTTTATCCTCTAGCCTTGTGTTTTCCTTTGTTTTTATACAAGGTCACACAGTAACTCATTCATTTAACAATCATTTGCTGCAGGCTGGAAGCCGCTGCAGGACACATTGGGGACATACCGCAGGCCACTATTTTGCCTGCCCATGTTCTCGTCACAGGAGCCGTCACTGCAAGCTCTAACAAACTGCATGGAGGAAAATACTCTGGATTATGACACCACGACACAGGAGGGCCTGCTCCATTCTGGGGAAGGCATCGTGAGAAAATGCTACTTACACCGAGATCTGAGGGAGACACAGGAGGTACTGGACAGAGGGTGGCGGGAAGCCCTGCACGGCCATTATCGTCACTTTGGGATGTGTTTGTGGTGTTTAGAATTCCTGAGGAAGGGTGGGGGGAAGGACCATACCTGCAGTGACACTCAGACCTAAGCCAGGACAGGGCTGTGTTCTGTCCCTTCTCTGGGCCTACTACTCCCTGTCTTGTTGCCTCTCTCTGAGTGTGGAATTCCTTTCCTAAAGACAAAGTTAGATGGTGCGTAATGTTTACTCTTACAGCCTCCTCAGTAGCAGAACCCATATTTAGCTGGACACCTTGCTGCCCTGATTAGAAATTAGAGTCCTTAGACCCCTGCACTACAGCAAGGCCATGTGTCTAAATTGCATCAATAGCTGAGCACAGTGACTCATGCCTCTAATCCCAGCACTCTGGGAGGCTGAAGAAGGAGGATCCCTTGAGTTCAGTAGTTCAAGACCAGCCTGAGCAAGAGTGAGACCCTATCCCTACTAAAAATAGAAAAATTATCTGGGCATTATGGTAGGTGCCTATAGTCCTAGCTCCTCAGGAGACTAAGGCAGAAGGATTGCGCAACCCCAGGAATTTGAGGTTGCTGATGAGCTATGCTGATGCCATGACACTCTATCCTGGGCAAGAGTAAGACTCTGTCTCAAAAAAACAAAAATAAGAAATTGTGGGAGAGGCTGCGGAAGAGTAGGTGGCTTCTTTGGAGAGAGCTCTGAGAGATTTCTCTTTCTTTCTTCCCCCTAGAATGTAGACATGATGGCTGGAGCTTCAGCCACCACCTTGAGCTATGAGGCTACCTTGAGAGTGGAGTTTTCACCCAGGATGATGGATCAGAACAATAAAACTGGGTCCCTGATAACCTTGGAGCTGCCCGACCAGCTTCTGAACTTCTATGTGAGAATAGTCACTTCAAAGCTGGGCGCAGTGGCTCATGCCTAGCACTGGAAGCCTAGCGCTCTGGGAGGCCGTGGTAGGCAGATTGCTCAGGAATTCAAGACCACCCTGAGCAAGAACAAGACCCTGTCTCTAAAAATAGCTGAGCATTGTGGGGGGCACCTATAGTCTCAGCTACTTGAGAAGCTAAGGCAAGAGAATCACTTGAGCCCAAGAGTTTGAGGTTGCTGTGAGCTATGACATCACAGCACTCTACCAAGGATGACAAAGTGAGACTGTCTCAAAAAAAAAAAAAAAAAGAATAGTTGCTTCTGTGTTGAAGCCATTATTTTAAACTGATGCAAGGGCAGCACCTGTCCCTAACAATACACCTGAACCAGATAGTGGCACATCCTGCAGAGTGGTAATAACCCACAGCCCCTGAACCTGCTGGGAGAATGGGGACTGAAGACCCCACTCTTGGCAAAGGAAAGCACCCCCAGAAAAAGAGGAAAACTAAGCTGAGTGAGTTGGAACAAAGAAAAGTCAGCTAGTTCACATTTAAGCTAGCCATTGCTAGCAAGCTTCTTGCCTTTTCTGAAATTCTAGCCTGTTGGGGATACAGCTTACAAACACCCTGCTGGGTCTGTGAGCACTCTGAGGAGAGTAATGGCCGTAGAAGAGGCTATGGCAAGTCCTAGAAAAAGATACATCTTCTAGGGCGTTTCCTGCCTGTGAAGCAGGCAAAGCAGACACCCACTGTGGAGATTTGTATTTGCCTGGGGCAGAGACCAAGGGAGTAGCTCAAGCTCTGAGATATGAGCAAAAGAGTTTATATCCCTTATCGCAGAGGAAAATCCTCTGTGGTGGTGATGGGAGGAAAATGCCTCGCTCCCACCGATCCCTCAGAGGAGATTAACGCTGATGGTGTTTTAATCCACAGAGAACTAGTGGAAGTTAACACCTCCCTAGAAATCTGTGTGTGTGACCTCAAGCAGGAGGCTCTCCCAATCCAAGGCTCAGATTTCAGATTACTGAAGGACACCTTTAAGATTAATTATAATAACAGTAGAAGCTGATCTGATCAATCCAATAAACTGCTGAGGCCTTTGTCCCCTCCCTCATCTTACCCTCTGGGCAAACAGACTCCAATAAAAGCAGAGTGGAGCAAACACTCAGGGCCATTGCCAGAATCCCAGCATGGGCAATGGACCCCTGGCTCCCATTTTTAATTCTACTCTATGTCTGTTGTCTTTCTTTACCGTGGCTTCTAACTCTATATTTCTTCAGTCGATTGCCGCCAGCTTCCACAGTTCTCAGCAGACGCTGGGGCAGGACCCCGACAGAACCGACCTCACAAGTCAGTTTGGCTGCCTGTGGCTGAGCACAGCCTGTGCAGCTGCAGTCCACCCAATGTTTAGTTCTTGATGACAAGATTTGAAAACATGGAGGCTGCACATACAATTTCAGATTTCTGACTTCTATTGAAAAACCAGATGCAGTGACACTAGCCCTCTGCCCTTGGGCCCCCTGCTCTCTCAGCCTGTGTGCCCTCATTTCTCACACCTGCCTGCATCACACACTCTGAATTGGACAACACCTTCTAGATACACAGACCACAGGTACAGCATAAGAGGCCACACAGGAGAGGCCACCAGGCAACCCCATTCCTTCAGAGAGAACTCCAGGCAGGAGACCAGGACGGATGGATTATTTTAATGGAATCAACTGAAATTTTGCAAAACTATTGCAAAAACCCAAAGTCAGTGCCACAAATGTGAGGATGAAATAGGCATTTCAACTTTGTTTCTGTTTCGTTTTTTTGGTTTGAAAAGAGTTGTTTTTCTATTGTTTCCATTTTAGGCAAAATTATTTTGAGTGGTTAAGTCTTATACCTCTCCTGAGGAAATCACAGCACTCCTTAGTGTTGCTGCATCCTACAGAGAACTTCAATATCTGGTCACAGCATTAAGAGCTCTTGGACATTTCAACTTTCGAAAGTAACTTTCAGGTCAAGACCAGCCTGAGCAAGAGACCCCATCCCTACTAAAAATAGAAAAACTAGCCGAGTGTTGTGGAAGGCACCTGTAGCCCCAGCTACTCAGGAGGCTGAGGCAAGAGGACCACTTGAGCCCAAGAGTTTGAGGTTGCTGTGAGCTGTGATGATACCACGGCACTCTGCCCAGGGTGACAGAGTGAGACTCTGTATCAGCAAAAAAGAAGTAACTTTTAGTCCTTCTTGGAAGGTTAAGGAACTCTGAAGTCAGAGGGATGGTTGAAGATGTGGGTCTTACCTACCCCATGCCCCTGCTTGTTAGTCTACAAGGGGGTCTTGATGCTCTCCTGTACAGGGAACCAGGCCTCCTCATGTCACGCAGGCTCAATGGCTAATGCCCTCACTTCCCCCACTGGAAATCCAGGGGTGAAAGGCCACTGTCAGCAGAACCTGGCAATAGACGTCACCATCACTGGACAATCATCTCAGTTTGGTCCCACAGGAGGAATCTTTCATTAACTTCCCTCCCTAGAAAAATAAACTAACTGCTATGTTCACCTAATAGCCATGTCACCGGTCCCCAGATAAGCTCCTTCCCTCAGCTCTGGACTCCCTGGTGCCCATCCCCAAAGCACCTGGGACTAGGAGCTTGGGGTACATGTGCCTCCAAAAACCAGCTCTTGGTCTGATCCCAGTTGTGTTTCCAAGCCCGCAGGACCAAACAGAGCTAAACAAGTTAACAGTCGCATCCTTCCAAAGCTGCTGGATTCCCTGGAGTGTGCCTTACAATGACAGAGATTCTTTTCTTGGAATGTAGCTAATTGGGGCACTAAATATAAACATCCTGACTTGGTAAATTTTCCTTCTGGGATTTAACATCCTATGGCTACAAGAGATAGGAATTCTAGAAAGTGATTCCCTCATTGTCCATATCTCCCAAGAGGTGAAAAGGAAACCTGCTCTTGGGGTGAAGCAGAGCCCATGAATGTGGGGAGGGACAGGTATGAGTGTGAGTGATGGCAAGAGGACAGCTCACACCCCACTAAGAACAATTTGGATGGATTTTAAACTGTGTAGACCAAACCAAAACAAGACAAAACACATACAGGCCCCATGTTTGGTGCCCTTCTTTACAGTTTCTAGGTACAAATCTCTTCACAGAGGTAAAGGGGACCCAGCTGTCCTATCCCGTGGCTACTGTACAACCTGATTCTTCTTTTGAAAATCTATATGCCAAGAGTTAAGATCTAAAGCTTCTGGGTCAGACCCTAGGGAATGTAGGAAAATCGCTGCAAAGGGAAAATTTTAGGGACAGATCAGTTGACAGCAGTCTAAGTATGGGTCCAGAAGCTATGTTATAGCCCATGAGTCAAATCCGGCCCACCACTTGTTTTTGTAAATAAAAGTTTTATTGGGACCTTGCATACCCATTTCTTTACATGTTGTCTATGGCAGCTTGTCCATGATCATGACAAAGTTAACTAGTTTTAACAGAGACTATATGAGCTGGTTGAACCCAAAATATTTGTCATCTGGCCCTTTACAGAAGAAGTTTGCTATTCTCTGGTCAAATATTTTTTTTAATTGTTACTTGGTTTTGATCAAAGATTTCCAAACTTCTTGACAAAAGTTTTCTAAACTTTATCCCTGCTAATTAAAAAGTTATGGAACATGCACCTCTAAGATATGGAGTATCCCTTCACAAATTACCTCTTAATTCAAAGGAGAAATGATAACTTTACAGTGAACAATATCTGACAGCCACTTTAACCAAAGTCATCACCAGAAGAAGAACAAACCCAAATCACATGTCTCCTGACAGGAGGTACTGAGAAGAGCACATCACTTTTATGGTAATCCCGCCAAAAATGCGTAACTAAGCTGAATCATGAGGAAACACCAGGCAAGTCCAAGTCCAGAGACAGCCTACACGATATTGGGTGTGCCCTTCAGTCACATCAGAGAGAACCCAGGGACCATCCCGGGGAAAAGAAACATAAAATAAAACATGCGCTGGGAAACAAACTAGCCATTTAGGACATTAGTGGGACAATTGACAAATTTGATTAAAGGGTTGTGAATTATTAGATAACAATATCTTATTTCATGTCAAATTTTCAGGTTTTGAACATTGTATTGTGATGGTGTAACAGTATCCTTGTTCTTAGAAAAAACAAACTGGCTCAGCGCCTGTAGCACAGTGGTTATGGTGGCAGCCACATACACCGAGGGTGGTGGGTTCAAACCCAGCCTGGGCCAGGTAAACAACTGCAACAAAAAAATAGCCAGGCATTGTGGCGGGTGCCTGTACTCCCAACTATTTGAGAGGCTGAAGAAACAGAACCACATAAGCTCAAGAGTTTGAGGTTGCTGTGAGCTGTGACGCCACAGCACTCTACCAAGGACAACATAGTGAGACTCTATCTCAAAAAAAAAAAAAAAGGAAAGAAAAAATACACCAAAATATTTAGGGATTAGGCCAAACACAATGGCTCACACCCGTAATCCTAGCATTCTGGGAGGCCAAGGCTGATGGATCACTTGAGCTCAGCGGTTTGAGGTTGCTGTGAGCTGTGACACCATTGTATTCTACCAAGGGCAACAAAGTGAGACTCTGTCTCCAAAAAAAAAAAAAAGAAAGAAAGAAAGAAATAAGAAATATATATTTAGGGATAATGGGGGATGATATCTATGATTTACTTTTCAACAGATGGTTCTGGGGGGTATCTCTCCCCTTTCCCCTTCCCTCTCCCTCTCTCTTTATGAACAGATGGACAGCCGACAGAAGACAGACAGACAGAAGGTACAGATATAGACAAACCAAGCACTCCAGGGTAGCAATTTATTACCTAACTTGGCAAGTCCCTGCTCCATGGAGGCCTCCAGCCACAGGGGAGCCAAGCCCCACATAGAGGATGCAAAACCTGCCAGATCTCTGGGTGCAGACGGGACAGCAGGGCTCTGGGGACTTCACCCAGCGCCTGGCCAGCTCTCAGGTGCAGCCTGAGACAATCCCCACCCTCTGGTGCCACCTACTGGCACCCTTCCTCCTCCCAAGGCCTTCGCACTTGGAAATCAGGAAAAAAGGGAAGACTCTGAGCTGGAGACCATCTCTTTTATAAACACTGCCTGAGTGGAAGAAGGATATTCTGACTCCTGAAGTAACAATACATTACTGTACACATATAACCACTGTGGAACATCCATCAAAAGCCTAAAGCAAAATATCCTGCCCACACCTTGGAGCCCCTCTTGAAGACGACCATTGCTCCTCTTTTGGGTACCTACCTTCCTGTTTATGTTACTATTTTACTGCATGTATGATATGTATAGTATAGTATATGTATTTTCTATACATGTATAACACTATGGGAAAGTTATCATTATTTTGTCTTCCTAAATTCTATTTTGTAACCTGATTTGTTCTACTGAAAAAGCACTTTCTCATATTTTTTAAAAATCGTATCATTTGGACATGGTCATTAAGGAAACATTCCATAATCTCCATCTTCTATTGTTTGACCTTTTGTTTGATTCTCTCCTGGGTACCCCAGGATATAACATTGGCTCTAATTGTTGGGCTGTTTCAAAGCAATTTTCTCCTAGGAACAAAACACCTGAAAACCCAGCCTCAGCAGAACTGCAACAAAAAAATAGCTGGGCGTTGTGGCAGGTGCCTGTAGTCCCAGTTACTTGGGAAGCTAAGACAAGAGAATCGCCTAAGCCCAGGAGCTGGAGGTTGCTGTGAGCTATGAAGCCATGGCACTCTACCGAGGGCGATAAAGTGAGACTCTGTCTCTAAAAAAACAAAAAAACCCACCTGAACTGATAGATACACTTTTGTGGCTGCAATGCCAAACTGCCTTCTGCAATGCCTACAATGCCAAACTGCCTTCTAGAAGCATCTATTTAGATCCCATAAGCCTTTCTCCCTACATCTTCACCAACATTGAGCTTCGTTCTTATAGATCATGGCTAACTTAGAAAGACTGGAATAGCACCTCCTTGCCATAATTTGTTTGGGAAGCAGCACCTGGTGCTGACAGGTGCCAAGGCTGTGCGGCCAGAGCTCTGGGCTGTGCTCAAACCCCAAAACAGCCACTGGCTAACAGTGCGACTGTGCGGCAAGTCACCTAAACTCGCCAGGCCTCAGTTTCTTCACCTGTAAAATGGGAACAATGATAGTACTGACGCCACAGAGATCTGTGTGAGCCCAAAGTGAGTTAGCACATAGAAGGAACCAGGAATGGTGCCTGGCACACAGGGGTGTCCGTGAGCACCCTCAGGGATTAATGAGGGGTCAGTGCACTTCTTTAGTTATCTGTTCAATCGGACAAATTTCATTGCCCAGAGCTCATAGACACTCTCTCTCTTTTTTTTTTGAGACAGAGTCTCACTTTGTTGCCCTCAGTAGAGTGCTCTAGCATCACAGCTCACAGCAACATCCAGCTCTTGAGCTTAGGTGATTCTCTTGCCTCAGCCTCCCAAGTAGCTGGGTCTACAGGCACCCACCACAACACCCAACTATTTCTTGTTGCAGTTTGGCCAGGGCCGGGTTCGAACCCACCACCCTCAGAATATGAGGCTAGTGCCCTACTCACTGAGCCACAGGCGCTGCCCCACAGTCAGTCTCTTGACATGATAGTTACTTGTTTGTGACTAACTTAGGTTTCCATGACATTCACCATTAGAAAGCTTTGTTCTAGATTTTGCCTGAGGAAGTAAAAGAGACTTCAAGATGTTAACACGAGGGGGTAACTTGCAATTGTGTGGCATTTTAGAATCGCCGGAGATGCTTTTAATAAAAACAAATAAATACATAAATAGATAAATAAAATAAGAGGGATTCCCATATGGATACAGTGAAGGCAGATGGATATATGTTGTTAAAGGTAGCAAAATAGAACTAACTGCATTTTGCGAACTGCAGAATCTGAGTGTTGGTTCATCAGCATTCACTGTATAATTCTTTAACTTCTCTTATTGTTTGAAAGTTGCCATAAAAATTGTAGATGGGAGAGCTTATTTTAATGTTATTTCTTCATTCTCTGACCACATGAGTTTCTCAGTCTTTTCAGCTAAATCTGTCTTCCTTGACTGATTTTTTAATATGTCTCCACATGGTCTTGCCTTTCGCACTTTTGTTACAAATTTGCATCCTCAGTCAAGCCCGTGACCAGGCTCAGGGCCAGGCCGCCACTTCTCCTCTCCACCTCCAGCTCAAAGCCCTTTTGCAATCCACACCTGTAAGGACAGCAGTCCACAGGCCCTCCCCCACCTGGGCAGCATCTGAAATCTGACAAGATCAAAACCAGCTTCATCATTATCTGTGTAGTTTTCCAAACCTCAGGTCCCTCCCACCATCACCACTGGTTCAGAACTCAGAGCTGGCATGTGGACACTGCCCCAGCTCTAGACCACTTCCCCTGGATCACAAGAAAATAAAATAACCCCCTGTTCCATGGCAGCACTGTTAAGCTATGAGGTCAACCTTTAACACCACTGAAGAAATAGGTTTAAACTCCATCCCCACCTGGCTGACCTCATCTTATTAAGAGAGTCTTATTAACCAGATGACTCGTCGGGACCATGAGTACGTTTATACGGTGCAGGTGTTTTCCTCTTTTTGTTTTGTTTTGTTTTTAATCTTGGGAATTCCAGAGTGGCTCCAGCTCCCACAGTGCTCAGGGCTGCCACCAAGTCATTGTGTTGGCCGGGCACCTCTGTATCCCACTCCTTTTCTCCCTAGTTGCAGTGGGATTACTGGAGCCTCTGAGCATTGTGGGAAACTCCCTGGGGTCCCCTTCTCAGGAGGTTCTTGTTTATTAAGGCACTGGCCAGCATTTCATTCCACCTATTGACCGTAAGAGTCCCCCTGCTGTCTTGGGCTCCTTCACAGGCCTTGAATAGTCTATTTTACAAAAGTATTCACGGCAGGGATCCTTTAGGGCGTGACATCCTACAGGTAACCATTGTCTATGGATTATTCACGTAGGGCTGGCTTTCCAGGCCTTCAGAAGCAATGATAAACAGCTCTTAAAGGGTCGCCCAGGTCAACAGACAGAATAGGATTTGACTGACACAGATTCTATTGACCCAAGGTTTTTAAGAAAAACAGTTGCCAGGGAGAAAAAGCATCCACATGCTGCAGCTGGCGCCTAGCGCAGCCTCAGGCTGTGGTGGAGCGCCCTCTGCTGCCCACTGCTGCCTTGCAGGCCCGGTCCCCAGGACATGGCATACTCCCCACTCCTGCGTGGAGAGGGGGCAATGACTTTTTTTTAAATAGCTTTATGGAATTACAATTAACAGACAAAAAAATTGATCTGTTGAAAGGGTAGAGTTGGATGGTTTTTAGTAAGCAATTGGCACCAAAATCCAGTTCTAAAATGCCTCCACCCCTCAGCAGTCACTGCCCCAGGCCTGCTGTCTCTAGAGTTTTGCCTTTCCTAGAAATTTCATGTATGTTAAATCTTGCAGTATGATCGATATTGTAACATGTTTTAAACATATTTTTGAGGTCCCCCCCATGCCCTGGAGCTCACTACCCTGTATAGCTGGGTAGGGTTTAATTCCACAGCTTCACATCTGCCTATTCTGTCACCTGCTGGTGGGGCATTCGAGTTGTTTTCAATTTTGTGCTGTTATAATGTGCTTAAGAACATTAACCACTTTGTGTGAATGTGTGTTTTTATTTCTCCTGGTGAATACCTAGACGTAGAATTGCTGGGTCACATGGTAAGACTAGGTTTAACCTTTAAGAAACAACCGAATGGTTTTCCAAAGTGGCTACACCATTTTACATTCCTGCCAGCAGTGTAGGCGGCTCCCAGTGTGTCCTCTTGTCCATGGGTGTGACCCTGGCATTCCTGCTTCTCCCTTTCCTGAGGAGTCCTGGGCTCTTTCCCCGTTCTGGACACTAAGCTCCTACTTAAGAGGTTGCCCCGTTATCTGCTACCCCACATTTAACCCACATCGGGAAGTTTTCAAAATTAAATTAGTTGCAACATTTAAATGCAAGGAAGGCTTGGGTTAAGATCCAGACATTCAGCTATTCTTGAAAACTTGGAGGTGCTGGTCACCAGTGGTGCCAATTTCTGGCTGGCAGCAGGCAGCTGCTGCTAAACAGCGTATGCCCTATCCCTCCCATGCCCACCCCATGTCTGAACCACTCCCTCCAATCACTGAGGTTGGTGCTAGTTGCCATTTGCCCCACAGTTTGAGCGTTAGGTTAGAATAAATAAAACATCTTTTTCACTGATGTATATTTAGTTGTACATATTTGGGGGGTACTGGTGATATTTTGACATTATGTAATGATCAAACCAGGATGACTAAGCAAGAGGGAGACCCCATCTCTACTAAAAATTGAAAAATTACCCAGGAGTTGTGTTGGGCACCTGTGGTCCCACTACTCAGGAGAACAGTTTGAACCCAGGAGCCTGAGGTTGCTGTGAGCTGGGCTGATGCCACAGCATTCTAGTCTGGGCAATAGAGTAAGAAAGGAAAAAGAAGAAAGAAAAGAAATTCCACTTATTAAGAAAAACTCTGAAAGAAGATTAATAGAGGACACATATCTCAAAACATGGTGGGAAAGGACTTGCTCCCACAAACAAATATTAATGAGAACACATCAAATTTGCATAAGAATTTAAACCAACTAACTTTGAGATACACCCCAAATTTGTTGAATTAGCATTTGTTATAAATAGCAAGAATTCAGGTGAGTATCTTATTACATGGTATTGACACTTGAGCCATGAACAATAGAAACTGGTAACATTAAAAAATAATTCATTATTATCTAAAATCATTCACTCATATTATTAAACACAGTATCAGCCACGCAGAAATTTTCTTAGTGTGACAATTTATTAATGGATATGCAATAAAATATTTCCCCAAAAGTCGTTCCAGAAATGACAAGGCGGAAAGTAAACACTTCTTTTTTGCTTCTCTGGAAATTTTTTTAAATGTAAACATGAAATATTTGAAGAAATGATTTTTAAAAAGTAAAAAATGAATCTGTAAATACATTCTTAAACTCTGATTTCTAATACTAGGTATATGAGGCTAGACATACAGATGTGGCATTTTGATAACTTAAATATCTAAATATAAATCAAAAAATATTTCCATAACTTCAACTATAAAAACACAAGTTCAGTAAGTACTTCACACCTAGAAAGAACAATTTTATTTTTTGAGACAGAGTCTCACTGTGTCACCCTCAGTAGAGTGCTGTGGCATCACAGCTCACAGCAAACTCAAACTCTCGGGCTTAAGCGATTCTCTTGCCTCAGCCTCCCGAGTAGCTGGGACCACAGGCGCCCGCCACAACGCCCGGCTATTTTTGGTTGCAGTTGTCATTGTTGCTTAGCAGACCTGGGGCAGGTTCAAATCTGCCACCCTAGGTGTATGTGGCCGGCGCCCTTGCTGACTGAGCTACGGGCACCACCCGGAAGAACAATTTTAAAAAACACAATGAGAAGTATTAGGAGGTGAGGACTTGAAGTGGGACACAAAAGCAGACATGATCATGCAAATAAACAGAAGTATCAATATAAGCTCGATCTTTAAACACTTAAATATCCTTCAAGACAAGTTATACCTTTAGCTTAATCACAAAACATTGAGCCACATACCACCAACAGGCAATTTAAAGACCAAACTATATATACATGTACAGTAGAACCACTGTAAGTTGACCACACGAGCGATTGCAACGAACCAGTCAACATACACAGGTGGTCAACGTAAGAGGCCTACTGTACTGATACACATGTGGTGCATGATGGTCTATGAAAATTACGTCAACTGTAGGGAGGTGCTCAACTGAGGAGGTTCTGTTTGTGTGTGTGCGCACATGCATATGTATGTGTGTGTGTCAGAGCCAAAATACTCCTATAGTAATTCTGAGTACAGAGTGATGACCAGCAAGTAGTAAAATGCTAAATACAGACTGGGCCTAAGCCAAGCAGCTGGATGTGTAAGTTACGAACGAATGAAATTCATAACAGTATTGAGTAATTTCAAACTGCCCAATATTACCCACACTAATTGTTTGGAATCAATCACAGCTACTTTAGTTTAAAACCAAACAATGTTAAAATATAGTCATATGCCTATACAATTACACACAGGAGTAACACTAACTATTTGTGGGGTATCTTTCACATAGTCACTTAGAATTCTGACTAGTTGCTATGTTAATAGATGACCATTCTCTAGTTCATACATATTATGAACTAAAAATAAATCATACTATCATAATAAAAACAATATTGAGCAATAAAAACATTATTTTAGAACCCTACAAACTTTGGGAATTAACTTTTAAAGTTTAGCAGAATATTAGGTACTTAACAAGAACATTTAAGTGATCTGTACAATAGTTTAAATTTGTAAGAATTACTTACTGTCTAATTCCCTTGAGTTTAGAGAATACTAAATCTTGGTTCATCACCATCGTAAATTCAGACTTTATTAATGTAAACAGGGAAACATAAATCTTATATTTAGTGAACAAAGAAGATGCCATTGTCTCGACAGTGCAGTAATGAACTGCGTACTATCCTGGGTGATGGGACAGATAGAAACTGGAGCTAAATAAACATGACTTTTTATAGGGTATTAGGTGCATTTCAACTTTGTTGATCAATATAAACAGAAGGCACTTGCAAGGATTTATGCGGGGCTTTCCAATCAACATTTTCTATGACAATGGCAAACTTTGAAAACAACTGTACAAAGATGGTTCTAACATGAAACTTCCTATTTTTTCAAAAGGCAATATTTAGTATATAAACGGTGTAAATTAAGATGTTAATATATTAAACAATTTATAAACATTTAAAATTACAGATATCTTACAAAATAGCTCTTTGATAAAAATTATTCCTGCAAACAAGAAGTAAACAAACATAGTACAAAAAAGTCTTTTATTTAGCATATATTAGCTGGGAGAAGGGGAGAAAAGTAAGTCTTAGACCTGAAATCTAATAGTTTCATAACATAAAGTATTCCTCAATAAATTTTAAATACATTTTTTAACACTGAAATGTTTTAAAAATTGAAATTTTCAATAATTCCTTATTTCTCAAGGACATGGAAACAAGTTTCACATTGTTAAAGTTTTGTAGTGTGTTATTTAGAGTCCAGGACATTTAAGTTCACTATCAAATCCATTCTGTTCATGGTGTTTTCACCAGACAAGACATTCTATTGTGCTTTCTCCTTGGATTCATTAAAAAGTCAGCACCTAGCGCCAAGCCACAAAGTCTAAGATTCATTCATGAAGCGACAGGATGTTGATTTTGTTGCAGATGTGGTCTGTGTCCCCATGGATAAACAGCTCTTGGGATATGGTTGCTATGACAATGTTGTTGCCAGGATAATTCCAAGGATCACGAGCAATATAATTACACAAATAATAATGAATATCATTTTCTGCAAGATTAAAAAATATATTAATTTGCAATGTATCAAAATCAACTATGTCATCTGCTAACAAAATCCCTCTGGAATTTAAGATAGTTTAAAATAAAAGCCTATTATCAAGAAACAACCTCTTAAGGTCATAGAAAAGGAAAGGGAATAGAAAACTCCAAAGGCAAAGGTTAAGTTCTAGATAAATGTATATTAAGTTAAATTACTTTAACAAATTATGTGTCATTAAAACAACTATTTGCTCCTGGAAGGAAAAGGCACCATGTGAGCTCGTAATAAGCACTTTCCTTGATCATAATAAAATTCCAGAACTGCTCTTAATTGGATGCATTATCGTTTTAAAACTTTTTATGAAACTATTTCTTATTGGCTGAAAAAATCCTATTTATCCATTTTCTTACATTTAAGCATGATGAACACATGTAAGAAACCAACAAGACATTAGCTCAATCTTTTGTTGCATTCACAGCCTAGAAGCAGGGCACAGTAAGCATTAATTTTTTTTTTTTTTTAATTAACAAGCATCCTCACGAAATTGAAAGTTAGATCTTTGGTTTAAGAAATCTAGTCTCCCTTTAAGTTCACAACTCCAGGTCAGTTGTCTGAGGCAAAAGGGAAGAAAAATACAAAAATAGGCCAGGCATGGTGGCTCATTCCTGTAATCTTAGCACTCTGGGAGGCTGAGGCAGGTGGATTGCTTGAGCTCAGGAGTCGAGATCAGCCTGAGCCAGAGTGAGACCTCATCTCTAAAAAACTAGCCAGGCGTTGTGGCAGGCACCTGCAGGCCCAGCTACTCAGGAGGCTGAGGCAAGAAGATCACTTGAGCCCAAGAGTTTGAGGTTGCTGTGAGCTATGACATCACAGCACTCTACCCAGGGTGAAAAGTGAGACTATCTCAAAAAAAAAAAAAAAAAAAAGACACAAAAATGAAAGGGATATCACACTGCTGTTCTCTGAGAAAGCAAAGATTCATCATTTTACATTACAGTTACAAAATGTATGCCACATTTTCGTCTACGAAATCTTATGTGCTGAGCCAGAATCAGCAGCCTGAGAGCTCAACTGACTATAGCACAACGTAGACAGGGGAGAGAAGAGCAAGGTCAGGCCCTACAGTGAACTCAGGGACTGTTCTGGAACTGGCAGCTGCCTTTGGGACCCCCTGCTCCTTTGAATCCTACACTCCCGACCACTCCCTGGAAAGCCGCAACCTTCTACTATCCTCCTTCCATGTTTACTATAAACCTTTCTTAGCACCTTTCTAGGGGAGCGTCTTTTCCTTTGGCCTGTAATACCTCCCACGATGCCAACAGGTGCTCTCACTCTTCATGGAGTCCCCTCAGAGAACGGCCTACCCTAGATGTGTGCTCTGGTGTCTGCCAAGCACCTGGCTGCTTCATACGTGTGCTCTCCTGCCACCTCTGGCTTCAGATGGTCACTGACTGACTATAAGGCATTTGGGGTACAGGAATCAGGAGGCATCTGATCTTCTGGTGACAGCTCTAACCAAAGCTTGGTCTTCTCGTTAGTGATGGAGAGAGTACAGGCTGAGAGTCAAGCCAGTTTGGAGCTGAAGTCACGGTTCTATCACCTATTTTTTTTTTTTTGAGACAGAGTCTCAAGCTGTCACCCTGCATAGAGTGCCGTGGCGTCACAGCTCACAGCAACCTCCAACTTCTGGGCTCAAGCAAGTCTCTTGCCTCCGCCTCCCAAGTAGCTAGGACTACAGGCGCCCGCCACAATGCCCGGCCATTTTTTTTTTTTTTTTTTTTGGCGGGCCCAGGCTGGATTCGAACCCGCCAGCTCAGGTGTCCGTGGCTGGCGCCCTAGCCAGTTGAGCCACAGGCGCCGAGCCAACTATCACCTATTTCTATAAATCTCTGCCTGTCTCCTCACATATAAAACAGGGCATCCCTCCAGGTGTAGGGGGATTAGGGTCACCTCTGTAAAATAGCCATGCACCCTGCCCATCCTGCAGGGCAGGAAGGGGGGTACAGTGCCCAACCTATACGAAGGCAATTTGCTAAAGGGTAGAAAAACAAATTTAAGTTTTTTTTATTATTAAATCATAACTGTGTACATTAATGCATTTGTGGGGTACAAGGTGCTAATTTGATACACAATGTAGAAAGCTTACATCAAACTTGTTAACATAACCATCATCTCACTATTTGTTGTGGGAGGACATTTATACTCTACTCCTAATAGTTTTAAAATGGACCACTGCATTATGCACATTAGATGAGGTCCCACCAAATACCCTCCAAATTTAGGTTTTAAAAGCATAAAGACATCAATTGCTGCCTTTGTATACAGTAATGATCTGTTTCTTATGAATGAAGATCATTTCATGTCCATTCTTTCAGACTAGGGTGAAATGGCCAGCCAGGCCGGCACACAGGCGCAAGCCCCACTCTCCAGGGACCATGAGGAGGAAGCTTCTTTAGTCAACATCAATACTCAGCAGCACCTGAGAAAAGCAGTGCCCTTCACTGCATCCATGCTAAAAACTGTAATTTTATCTTTAGTTAAACCACATTAAACTAACCATATTAGGACCACTAGGAAAAAGAAACTGCATATTTTGGAAAGAATTACGAAAATATTCAAAAATTCCATTGTACTAGTAAAAAAAAATCATGTAGTGCATTTTGTCAGCATAGGAAAGAAGACAGATTTAGGAAAGACTTATTAAACATTCTTCTTACTAATAAAGCCAGTGCTCAGAGTGCTCCCTGCCTTGGAAAGACTGGAAGCTTACAAAAACAATGCCCCAGAGCTTGCCACTGAAATAATTTTAAGTGCCATCTGGCTCACTTAAACATCAGGACACCGACTCAAAAGCTTCTCACCTATAACTGGTAAGTGTAACAGAAACACATCTTAGAGACTGAAAAGCAGTCATGAAACTTGCACATGCCACATGCAGTCTGCAGTCACACCCACACACAAGAACGAAATCAGGGACAGCTTGTCCCAATCCAGACACCCAGGGACACAGTGCAGTATTCTTATCACAATGATTACTCGGACAGACATTTACCAAGACGTAACTGGTACTTCCACATTTAATATACCTGACAGCATTCTAATTTAAGTGCTAACCCCCATGCATAAGAAAATCAGAAGGAAAACTCAACATCAATTGAAATTTGAGGCACGATGATATTCACATAGCAGACAAAAAAATGATCCTTGAAATAAATTGAAGGTCTTTTATATTCAGAATCCTTTAATTAAGAATTGATAGGCATACTAACCAAAAAAATAGTTTTTGTTTTAATAAAAAATATTTTTAAACAAAACAGATGCTACCAAATAGAGAAGTCCCAACACTTTGGGATAATTGCTTGAGCCAAGGAGTTCTAGACGAGCCTGAATAACAGAACAAGACCCTGTCTCAAAAATAAAAATAGAAAAAGTTCACCAAAACATTTTAATTTTAGTCAATATTTTTCTTAGTTTTAGATTCATTCTCTCAGTTCCACAGTAAAACAATGAGTTAATGTATTCTACCAAGTAACTTTCAGTTGTTGCAATTATTCTAAAAGTTAAAATTTGAGAGAAATTATTATATGTTAGTTTTTCAATTGAGAATTAATCTTTGCTGCTACAGCTGTGGCATTTAACAAAGGGAAAGAGTGAAATGGTCTCCCCACACTGAAAGCAAAAGGTCGGAGAGACCAGAGCACTGTTGCTAAGCCACTGTCACCCTGACGTGACAGGAGTAAAATTTTATTATTTTTAAGTCTGTTTAAATTGGGCGAGCACTATTATTGGTTAATTGTGAAAATTATTAAGTAAATGAGTTAATTAGTTACTTACTGCCAGGCTGGCAGACAGGCATGCACACTGACGCTCTCTACACCATCATCTGCCAACTGACAACCCAATAATCAGAGCAATTACGCCAACCAGAACCACTGACACTGCGACAATTATCCACTTTTTCTGTCAAAGAAAAGCAAGCTGATTATATCATGGTTAATTTCACATGGCCACATTAAAAGACATCCTTCACTTAAAATAAAATGATCCATAATAACTCATTGTAAAATCTAAGTTACAGGACATATGCTTAATCCTATTTGGCAATTTTTAGTTCTTAAAAAGAGCGACTTTTAATAAAGTCAGACTAGTTGGAGATAAATTGCTATCCAACCCTTAGACCATTAGGTTTCATCCACGGGGAGAAGCATGATCATTTATTTTGATACCTTCTGATGGACTGAGACACACGGGTCCCCACTGCTACGCCTGGAGGCACGCCCTGTGCCTCTGATTTGTGTGCTGCGGTGCTAACACACCACCTAGACGGCAACCTTCCGACTGGTGCGGCCTGGTCCCTGAGGCCACAAGCAGCTCCACTGGGCACAAGCACAGGGATATGCTGGAGGACCAGTGTGTGGGGCAGATGCAGTAGGCACGCATGCAGCAGTGGCAGCCCAGGGACCAGCTGGTGGCTTCGATTATCAGGCATTTCATCAAAAAGATGTCATAACCTCTGAGACAGGCATCATGTCTTGGACCAGGTTACACGCTGGGGAAGCGCAGACCTAAGCACCCTCCAAAGCCAAGCTTACTCATCATGGGGTGCGAGTGAAAATGTATCATATCCACCATCTTTCTTCTTCGTAAAACCAATGAATTTTCACTAAAATTTTCACTGATTGACATGCTTAGGTCATGGAGAAAAGAAAGGTAGCTGCCTTTTTTAATGAAAGTCAACTTTGTGCCCAGAACTAAGCTTAGCACCAGATCCATGTATCTAATCACTATCCCCTAAACTTACACCAAGAATCAATATTTTAAGAAGCAATCACAAAAAAAAATATGAGAAACAATGACTTATATTTCAATGACCCTATTTAGATATGCCTAAGGCAACACAAAATATGCTTCATGGGCGGATGTAACAGCCCAGACGCGCATTCTAGCTGAGAATGCTCGCGTGCAGTTAGTTACCCATGGGTGAGCATGCACATACAGCCCGACACCTTGAAACACCTCTCCTGCCGACGTCATGCTGGGAACATCCCCTGATCTGCACTGAGCCGTCAGCCTCTAAGGCACAGTCCACTCTAGGAAGGAGTGGGTGACAAGCACTTAGGCAGCTACTTGGTGGCACATGTCTGTCTTCTCCACACTGCAGGGAGAATGAAGGACTTTCGGGCAAGCACACACAAGATTCACAGAGAGTTTCCTGGCCCCTCAGAACTTAATTTGTAGTTTCATAGTTTTCTTCAAAGGACCTTCATTCACACACCATACTCTTAAAATTCAGATAAAGACACTGAAGGTCACTCACAAAGTTCACGCCATGCTCAGCATCCCTGCATATTAATAAAAGGAGGTGACGATATGAAAAACCTATCTCTCAAGTTTCAGGGACAATAGGATAAAATGTCTAAGTCAGTAAAATAAGTTTTAAATTTTGGCCCCAATTTAAAACACACACATACAACAATTCCCTTAACTCTTTTGAAAGCAAAGTGTGTGGGCCTTGAGCAAGACTCCATTCTTTTGAGAATCTCTCTAAGTGGGTGCCATGAAAGGTTTTAGGTCCACAGTCTCAAATAGTTCTCTTCTTTCCACCAAACCAAAGAATTCACAAATAACCTAAATAAAGAATGTTCCGTGAATAAAATATGTAGCAAACAATTTGTAGGAGAATTTCCAATCCCTTTGGTTTTTGTAACTCCCTCCACATAATGGCCCAGGGAACAAAGCTTGAAGTTCAAACTCCCTACGAGGACAACAGCATGGGCTCGGGGCTGTGAGGGCCTTAATCGCTTAGAATACAGAAGCATTTATACTCAAAATAATTTTCCTAAAACATTTTTAGAATTTTTAGCAAAAAAAAAAAATTATTTAAGTTTTAAAATAAAACATTTACTGAAGGAATCCTTATTTCTTAAAATACCTTTTAGGCAGCCTTGAATTAATGTACTATAACTTGAAACCAAATGAAAAGAAAAACATCCTAATTCTTTAAAGCCAAACTCACCCTCCTTGCTTTGCTGCGATATTTAACAGCCTTTTTAGTTTCTTCTTTAGCATGTTCAACATAGTCTGTGGCATTCATAACGTTTCTTTCTATGTTGTTGATCATTTCACCCTTAAAATGAAAAGTTTCAAACTTAGAAGACTTTTCAAATGACTTAATTACATATCCTAAGACAACGACATAACACGGTTTCTGTATATAAACACACAGTACACATAATGGATACTGAATTTTTTTCACATTTACAGAAAATAAAAAGTGAGACCACATCTAATACACCAAATATCAAAGTAATAAAAATTCAATTTATATTTTAAAAAGAACTAAAAGGAATGGGCAACGATGTTGGTAATTAAAAGCATATCAAGATGATTTTGTGACATGCTTTAATGTGAACACGTCTTACAGATGAGAACGTGGCAGGAGGCAATGAGCTTTAGGTGAAACTAGTATTTACTGTTATGCACAGACAGTAGACAAAGAATGATATCTAACAGGTACAAAATTGTTATCATTTCTTTAACATATCAGTAAACTAAGGACAGCTTATGTCTGCCACTAAGTTGACTAAATTAATAAGCAGAAGTGATAACAGTGAAGCATTAGGGAGAAAACACAGTACCTGGTCCTCTGTGCCCGGCAGACAGAGTCTGCAGCAGTAAATAGGAAAGCAGTGAAGAAGGATGGATAGTTAACTTACACATCCGCAATGTAAACTTACTAGTAGGCTTTGAATTATCTGAGTCAATGTAGCACAATGCTAACAGCAGGCTAGACAAAACGATGCGACAAAGCTAAGAACACAGCAGCTGTTCTAATGGAGCTTAATCCAGTGCATTTGGTCCAGAACAATCACAAACTCTTAACTAATTATAAAAACAATCTACTATGCTTATATCTAGTTGGTTTCTTTTGGAATACTTCCTGAAACTAAGAAGCTGGTGGTCATTCCAACTCTCCAATTCCTGGGTCCTCCAGGGCAAGAGGCTCACCCCAATCCGGAAGGAATGAACCTGTCCTACCCCTGTGTGGCTGTTAAGTTTCATTGGGCAAATGCCCGGTGCCTGAGCTACCCACACACACTTCCACAATACAGCCCCGCACAGTGAAGCGCTCTTTAGAAGGCAAGTGATGCATGTGGGCGGTGAACCCCCATGGGGAAGGGCGCCCTACCCCACCTAGGACAGCTCAGGCAAGTTCGTAAAGTAGCCAACCGGACTGGAACCTTCCTAGAGGAAGGCCAAGGAGATGATTTACTGGCTGGTTTGAGGTGAACGTTTCTACCCAGACACCAATCCCACAAATCATGGAGTCCTGGCCTCACACAGTGCTTGGGAAACCTCAGGAGGACCTATTTGGAGTCAAAGAGCAAGGGTGAACATGTCCACACACCTAACAGATATACAATATCCTTTATTTTACTCTGAATTTTACATATGTATTTAACTTAAATTAACTCTGCAGCTCTCTCAGAAAGGTCTCCCCACCTCCTGACAGCACCATGTGACGTGCGAGTTTATCGCAGTATCTCAGTGTTTGGGGTGTATTCTTTTAGATATTTCTCCTAATGACTACTGTAATACACACTCTTATAGAAAATTGAAACTACATACACTTAGAGAAGAAAACTAAAATTCACACAGTCTCACTGTTATACTGTTTGATATATTTCTTTCCTTCTGTGAATACTACTTTATAAAGCCCAGTTCATGTTACATAGTGTCTGTGTGTTTATTTATATGTTTATACATATATAGATGTAAGATTTTTGTATCTTTTACCTTAAGAATACCTTTCTCTAGCACAAATGTTTATACATTTCATTACAAATTCTCCACAAACAAAAATGTGTATATTGGGGCAGTGCCTATGGCTCAGTGGGTAGGGCACCGGCCCCATATACCGAAGGTGGCGGGTTCGAACCTGGCCCCAGCCAAACTGCAACAAAAAAATAGCTGAGCATTGTGTGGGCGCCTGTAGTCCCAGCTTCTCAGGAGGCTGAGGCAAGAGAATTGCCTAAGCCCGAGAGCTGGAGGTTACTGTGAGCTGTGATGCTGGGCACTCTACCAAGGGTGACAAAGTTAAACTCTGTCTTCAAAAAAAAAAAAATTGTGTATACTGCCTTATGCTTGCCCCAACCACTGACCTATCGAGACACCATAATTTAATTATTCAGGGCTGGTCACGCAGTAGCTCATGCCTAAAATCCTGGCACTTTGGAAGGCTGAGATAGGAGGATCACTTGATGCTTGAGGCCAGGAGTTTGAGACCTGTCTCTACAAAAAAAGTATTTTAAAGATTAGCTGGGTGTGGCTCAGTGCCTGTAGCTCAGCAGCTAGAGGGCCAACCACATACACTAGAGCTAGTGGGTTTGAATCCAGCCCAGGCCTGCCATACAACAACAACTACAACAACAACAAAAATAGCCAGGCACTGTGGCAGACGCCTGTAGTCACAGCTACTTGGGAGGCTGAGGCAAGAGAATCGCTTAAGCCCAAGAGTTGGAGGTTGCCGTGAGGTGTGACACTACAGCACTCCACCAAGAGTGACAAAGTGAGACTCTGTCTCTAAAAAAAAAAAAAAAAAATTTGCTGGGCATGATGGCTTATGCCTGTGGTCCCAGCTACATGGGAGGCTGAGGCAGGAGGATCATTGGAGCCCAGGAGTTGGAGATTGCTGTGAGCTATGATTTTGCCACTGCCTTCCAGTCTAGATGATGGAGCAAGGCTCTGTGTCTAAAAAAGTTAAAATATAAAAATATTTGTAATTATCCAGACCAGTCCCTAACTGTTGAAAGTTTAATGTTTCCAGCATTTAAAGTATTACATATGATGCTATATCAATTTTTGAATTTTGAGTTGGATCTGAAATAATGGCTTTCACAGATACAGTGGGATCAACACAACACTTCACATGACTGGCCGTATCTCAGGCAGCAGAGACACCTGTAGTCACCTGGGTCTCCACAAACATGGCCATATCCATGAACATGTCATGCAGCTCCCGGATGCTGGTCTCCAGCTTCATGATGTCCTTGTGACGAGACTCGATCTCATTGAGAGCTTGTCTAGTAATTTGTGAATCTGATATAATCTTGGAAAGACAAAAATAGAAGAGACTATAAATGAACTCATGACGGGTTTAGAAGGAAGGATAAACGTCCCTACGCAGGAGCGCTCAGCACACTCACATCAGAAGTGAAGACGGAAGGCTTCCCGCTCTCCAGCATCTCCTCCAGCTCCTCGTCCGTGGTGGTCCTCCCAGCTGGAAGAGCAACGACCAAAGCCCTGCTCAGAACACGGCGAACTTGAAAATAAGGCCTTTTCAACCGTAAGTTGGCAACTAAAACCTAAGTAACTTGTTCACATTTCTCAACAATGTCTTTCTACACTTTCAAGTCTCTTCAGAAAGCAGGTGTTCAAGATGAGAGAAAGGGGGGGAGGAGCCAAGATGGTGATCTGTAGCCAGCTTTCCGCAGAGGTTCCTGTCCAAAAGGAGCGTTAAAGGACAGAAACTCAGGAGAAAGCCGATGGTTTGGATCTGAGCCAAAAGAAAAGGTCGAAGCGCGCACATCAACCCTGCTGGGGAGACCTGAGACCCCAAGGACACAAACAAAAAGGTACAGAGCACATCACCAAGCGGACGGGAGTCCCCTCCCCCATGAAGGAGGTTCGCAGTATACGCCATACCTCCATACAAACAAGCCAGCA